>JASTWR010002237.1:0-23821 GCA_030770355.1 Harpagoxenus sublaevis
TGCTATCCTTGTTTACATCTAATGAACGAGAAAGATAGAATGATGCAAATCGGCTTTCAACGAATAATACATGTACTTACCGATTAGATGAATACATTATTAATGTCTTAAAATATTCCTTGAAGTTTCCGGATTTCGTACTTACCTTGAAAATAAGGGCTTAGCGAATGTTTTGCTGTGATATATGAGGTTAAACGGAGACGGGGACACGGAGACGTAGGTTACTCGAGTCCAAATCGAGTCCAACCGCACTACTATTGTGATATTTTTTTAATTAGTAAATAATTAAATACGATTAAATCATACGTGTAAAATCATATTTTATATTATTATAATTATTGAGATGTTGCAATATGTTTGTTTTCAATTACCTCATGACGGACTGTTACTTGACTAGGTGCTGCGAAAGGACTACCTTAAACGTCAAAGACCTCGTTACAGGAGGGAACGAATCCTGGATCCTCCAGACCGCTCCCGATAGCGGTCATTCTTGCAACAAATCAACAACAGTCACCTTTTTTTTTAAATTAAATCTGCATAATGCAGTTGTTACGCGAAATACAAATTTGCGTATATACAAATATATGTTCTCCCATTATTTAAAAACATGTTTCTTTTATTAAAAAATAAATAAATAGAACGATTTTTATAGAAAGATGGTTACGAATAAATATATTTAAGAAAAATAAAATACATGCATTTCGTTGTAGCTTGTTATATGTGTGGGCACAAATAATTCTCGGGTACCAACTGTTCGAGACAAATCGAAACCGCTAACAAACGGATTTTAAAAAATATGAATCAAATGTTAAAAATTTTTCAAATTTTTGGTAATGTCTATTACGTTTATAAAAATGTGTTTAAAAAAATTATCTAAATACTATACATATATAGCATTTATACATATAGATAATTTTGAAGTTACCAATATCCGACTGATAACGGAGTACCCACTCGACTTGCCTCGAATTTGTTAAGTGACCGCACATTTTTTAAATTACATTTATCGTGATACTAAACGAACAAGTACACGTCACTTTAGCAAATTGTATAAAATAAATTGTGTGTACGAAGTTAATCTTTATTAAATAAAATTTCACCGTTCATGCATGTATTTTATATATATACTATTAAAAATTTTTGATTTAATTAAAAAATTAATTTGTGGAATTGCCTAGGCGTACAAATTCTGTATTAATTAATCTCAACGCGCAAACGGAGTAATCGGATAGTTAATAGACAACGCCGCATCTATTTAGTACGTGCGATATTACCGTAACACTTATCGCGGCACATCTCGCGATGTGATATAACGTTACGCACGGAGCGGCTCGCTCGGCTACCTGTCGGGTCGAGTCACAGAACATATACAGGTCGAGTGTCGGGATGAGAATGCACGTGAATGAATGAATGATATAGCGTGGCGCGCGACGCGGCGTACGTACTACCCCCAACACCGGCCCACTCGCCACGCGAATACGAAAAACAATATCGATCATCTGCGTGCCACGTGCCAACGGTAATATTCTCACCGCCGGCAATATTCACTTGACGATAACGTTTAATACTTATACACACATAATTAATTATGTATCTAGCGGGGATCGGGATAGAATAAATGTACGCCGAATATTCCGTTTCTTGTATCTCGATGAATACGATAGCGCGGCGCGCGAATGGGATGTTATCACATTGTTTTTAGCGTTGTTTCGTGGACCCGTATACCTATTACCAGATAGTACATTACCCGATAATTTCTCTCTCAGCCGCTAAAGCCTCTCCCTCTCACACATATGCATATAAGTTAGTGAACGAGCCGCTAAAGTCTCTCCCTTTCACACATACGCATATAAGTTAGCGAACAAGCCGCTAAGACTATCCCACTCTCACAGACGCATTATACATTAGCGAACGAGCCGCTAATGATTTATGTCCGCTAGAGTCCTACATAATAGACTATTATCTATTAGGACTCTAAAGCCCCAGACACAATGCCAGGCAACACAGTGTAATGAAAAAGGATGCAACTATGTTATTCTTATTCTTATTGCCTATTACCTGGTATTGTGTCTGGGGCTTCATGTCCGCGTAGAAAACTCGAGTCCGTGGGTGCGTTAAGCCCACGGAATTGCGCGGATCAATTCCCCCTGCGGATACCCGCTCGTCTTTTACAGGCGCGGTGTCGCTTTTCAGACAAGTAACATTATTTAAAACAAAAAAAGTGCATCAAATTTTTTCCGTCCCACTTACAGACTGCGGACTGTCAGGAATACTTTTACAGTATACCTGGTGTGGTTAAAAATATTTGATGCACAAAACCACCATGCATCATGCACATCCATCCATCCACGCTACATAAATATACAAATAATGTTTTGCATAATATTAAAGTATAAATTAAGTATGAGTTAGGGAACGAGCCGCTAGAGTCTCTCCCTCTCACACATACGCATTATAAATTACGCTACATACATGCATACACTAATTACAATATGTCCGCTCGCAGCGCGCGAACGAGACGAGCTCAGGAGCTCGTCTTTACATGTCCGCGCGCGGGTCTCGCTTCGCTCGCAACGCGCGGACGAGACAAGCACAGGCGCTAGTCTCTTACATGTCCGCGGTCCGCGTGTCGCGAACTCGGGTCCGTGGGTGCGTTAAGCCCAAGGAATTGCGCGGATCAATTCCCCCTGCGGATACACGCTTATATAAGTTAGCGAACGAGCCGCTAAAGTCTCTCCCTCTCACACATACGCATTATAAATTACGCTACATACATGCATACACTAATTACAATATGTCCGCTCGCAGCGCGCGAACGAGACGAGCTCAGGTGCTCGTCTTTACATGTTCGCGCGCGGGTCTCGCTTCGCTCGCAACGCGCGGACGAGACAAGCAAAGGCGCTAGTCTCTTACATGTCCGCGGTCCGCGTGTCGCGAACTCGGGTCCGTGGGTGCGTTAAGCCCAAGGAATTGCGCGGATCAATTCCCCCTGCGGATACACGCTTATATAAGTTAGCGAACGAGCCGCTAGAGTCTCTCCCTCTCACACATACGCATTATAAATTACGCTACATACATGCATACACTAATTACAATATGTCCGCTCGCAGCGCGCGAACGAGACGAGCTCAGGAGCTCGTCTTTACATGTCCGCGCGCGGGTCTCGCTTCGCTCGCAACGCGCGGACGAGACAAGCACAGGCGCTAGTCTCTTACATGTCCGCGGTCCGCGTGTCGCGAACTCGGGTCCGTGGGTGCGTTAAGCCCAAGGAATTGCGCGGATCAATTCCCCCTGCGGATACACGCTTATATAAGTTAGCGAACGAGCCGCTAGAGTCTCTCCCTCTCACACATACGCATTATAAATTACGCTACATACATGCATACACTAATTACAATATGTCCGCTCGCAGCGCGCGAACGAGACGAGCTCAGGAGCTCGTCTTTACATGTCCGCGCGCGGGTCTCGCTTCGCTCGCAACGCGCGGACGAGACAAGCACAGGCGCTAGTCTCTTACATGTCCGCGGTCCGCGTGTCGCGAACTCGGGTCCGTGGGTGCGTTAAGCCCAAGGAATTGCGCGGATCAATTCCCCCTGCGGATACACGCTTATATAAGTTAGCGAACGAGCCGCTAAAGTCTCTCCCTCTCACACATACGCATTATAAATTACGCTACATACATGCATACACTAATTACAATATGTCCGCTCGCAGCGCGCGAACGAGACGAGCTCAGGTGCTCGTCTTTACATGTTCGCGCGCGGGTCTCGCTTCGCTCGCAACGCGCGGACGAGACAAGCAAAGGCGCTAGTCTCTTACATGTCCGCGGTCCGCGTGTCGCGAACTCGGGTCCGTGGGTGCGTTAAGCCCAAGGAATTGCGCGGATCAATTCCCCCTGCGGATACACGCTTATATAAGTTAGCGAACGAGCCGCTAGAGTCTCTCCCTCTCACACATACGCATTATAAATTACGCTACATACATGCATACACTAATTACAATATGTCCGCTCGCAGCGCGCGAACGAGACGAGCTCAGGAGCTCGTCTTTACATGTCCGCGCGCGGGTCTCGCTTCGCTCGCAACGCGCGGACGAGACAAGCACAGGCGCTAGTCTCTTACATGTCCGCGGTCCGCGTGTCGCGAACTCGGGTCCGTGGGTGCGTTAAGCCCAAGGAATTGCGCGGATCAATTCCCCCTGCGGATACACGCTTATATAAGTTAGCGAACGAGCCGCTAGAGTCTCTCCCTCTCACACATACGCATTATAAATTACGCTACATACATGCATACACTAATTACAATATGTCCGCTCGCAGCGCGCGAACGAGACGAGCTCAGGAGCTCGTCTTTACATGTCCGCGCGCGGGTCTCGCTTTGCTCGCAACGCGCGGACGAGACAAGCACAGGCGCTAGTCTCTTACATGTCCGCGGTCCGCGTGTCGCGAACTCGGGTCCGTGGGTGCGTTAAGCCCAAGGAATTACGCGGATCAATTCCCCCTGCGGATACACGCTTATATAAGTTAGCGAACGAGCCGCTAAAGTCTCTCCCTCTCACACATACGCATTATAAATTACGCTACATACATGCATACACTAATTACAATATGTCCGCTCGCAGCGCGCGAACCAGACGAGCTCAGGTGCTCGTCTTTACATGTCCGCGCGCGGGTCTCGCTTCGCTCGCAACGCGCGGACGAGACAAGCAAAGGCGCTAGTCTCTTACATGTCCGCGGTCCGCGTGTCGCAAACTCGGGTCCGTGGGTGCGTTAAGCCCAAGGAATTGCGCGGATCAATTCCCCCTGCGGATACACGCTTATATAAGTTAGCGAACGAGACGCTAAAGTCTCTCCCTCTCACACATACGCAATATAAATTACGCTACATACATGCATACACTAATTACAATATGTCCGCTCGCAGCGCGCGAACGAGACGAGCTCAGGAGCTCGTCTTTACATGTCCGCGCGCGGGTCTCGCTTCGCTCGCAACGCGCGGACGAGACAAGCACAGGCGCTAGTCTCTTACATGTCCGCGGTCCGCGTGTCGCGAACTCGGGTCCGTGGGTGAGTTAAGCCCAAGGAATTGCGCGGATCAATTCCCCCTGCGGATACACGCTTATATAAGTTAGCGAACGAGCCGCTAAAGTCTCTCCCTCTCACACATACGCATTATAAATTACGCTACATACATGCATACACTAATTACAATATGTCCGCTCGCAGCGCGCGAACGAGACGAGCTCAGGAGCTCGTCTTTACATGTCCGCGCGCGGGTCTCGCTTCGCTCGCAACGCGCGGACGAGTCAAGCACAGGCGCTAGTCTCTTATATGTCCGCGGTCTGCGTGTCGCGAACTCGGGTCCGTGGGTGCGTTAAGCCCAAGGAATTGCGCGGATCAATTCCCCCTGCGGATACACGCTTATATAAGTTAGCGAACGAGCCGCTAAAGTCTCTCCCTCTCACACATACGCATTATAAATTACGCTACATACATGCATACACTAATTACAATATGTCCGCTCGCAGCGCGCGAACGAGACGAGCTCAGGAGCTCGTCTTTACATGTCCGCGCGCGGGTCTCGCTTCGCTCGCAACGCGCGGACGAGACAAGCACAGGCGCTAGTCTCTTACATGTCCGCGGTCCGCGTGTCGCGAACTCGGGTCCGTGGGTGCGTTAAGCCCAAGGAATTGCGCGGATCAATTTCCCCTGCGGATACACGCTCCTCTTTTACAGGCGCGGTGTCGCTTTTCAGACAAGTAATATTATTTAAAATAAAAAAGGTGCATCAAATTTTTTCCGTCCCACTCACAGACTGCGGACTGTCAGGAATACTTTTACAGTATACCTGGTGTGGTTAAAAATATTTGATGCACAAAACCATCATGCACCGTGTACTTTCCCCGCGCGTAAACCCCTATAATACTTATAATACGAATGAGTTCCGGCCTTCGGAGCCAGAACGCGGAGTACTTCTTCCCGCGTGTGAACCCCTATAATACTTATAATACAAACGCGTGTCGAGATATATAGAATAAATGACGTGAGATCCAAAAGAGACAAGAATTTCCGAAGCAAATATATTCACGCAATACTTATCGTAATCAACAACTTCTATCGTAATCAACTTCTTCCCGCGTGTGAACCCCTATAATACTTATAATACAAACGCGTGTCGAGATATATAGAATAAATGACGTGAGATCCAAAAGAGACAAGAATTTCCGAAGCAAATATATTCACGCAATACTTATCGTAATCAACAACTTCTATCGTAATCAACTTCTTCCCGCGTGTGAACCCCTATAATACTTATAATACAAACGCGTGTCGAGATATATAGAATAAATGACGTGAGATCCAAAAGAGACAAGAATTTCCGAAGCAAATATATTCACGCAATACTTATCGTAATGAATTTATCGTATTCTCGCGAATGTGACATTTCTCTTTATAAATTTTCAGGTATATTATATGTATACTTATATATAATCGTCCCGTTATTTTTCTGCCAAACTTTATTAAAATTTTGTTTAATATGACATATGAAATATGTATCAATTTTGAGATATTTCTATATTTTTATATGCAGGGTGTACCTAAACTGGCGATAAATATTTAAATGACAAATACTTTGTAACGTTTTCAGACGAAAATTCTAATACAAAAATGCCGAGGCTATAATAGTTTTCGAGTGAGAAAAGTTTAAAGTGGTTATATTTCGCGCACAACATGGCCAATGATAAAGGTGCTTCCATGAATCGAATGCTATTGACAGTAATGTAAAATTATTGTAAAAATTTCAAAAGTTTTATTAAGAAACTATTTCTGTTTGTCCGTAATAAATTATAAAACCAGTTTAAAAGTATTTATTCACTATTATAGCCTCGGCAATTTTGTATTAGAATTTTTGTCCTAAAATGTTACAAAGTATTTGTCTTTAAAATAATTATCGCCAGTTTAGGTACACCCGATATATATAAAATTACTCTGTCACGCGACGAAGTATTCGCTGGATCTCACGTCAGTTCATTTTATTTTATTTATTGATACAAAAGTGAAAGATTCAAATTATAGAGACGCTGAAAATGATCAATGTTTCAAAAAACAATTTTTACGCGCGTCTAGTTCGATTTTTAATTAAATTTACTAACTTAATTATCTATTTATCCCGAAAAAATATTTACGAGAAAAAACTTTCATGAAATTTTAAATGGTTTTTCTTTCTCTAATTATTTCTATTATTTTAGATAAAACGGCCCGAATAAATGAGAAAAAACAATTAAACAAAATATTGATCGCTAACACGTTCGCATAATAATAAACATTTCTTGAGAAAGGCTAGCAAACAAAGCTCGTTAGTAATGCTTGAGTCATGTATTAAAAATAATACATTAAATAACAAACATATCATTACGAATCAAAATTAGGTTTATTAGATCTTGTATTAGATCAGAGTTGATACCTTCGCATTTAAATATAAACGACGTATGCGAATATCAGGTACGAAGAGAGCGACAAGCGAGGTCTATCAAACTGACATTAATTTTAATGTACATGTAAAGTTTCGGTTAATTTTAAATAATTGTTTTTCACACACTGAGGAAGACCACATTCAGGGTCGAAACGTTTGTTATTTAATATATTATTTTTATATATGACTCACACACAAGCATTACCAATGAGCATTGTTCGCTAGCCCTTCTCAAAAAATGTTTAAGAGCAATTAATTTTAAGATAAGAAATGATACTTACCCCAAGGTTGCCCGGCCGGTGCCCGATATGCCTCTGCCAGGCCTCCTCCTCCTCTCAGAATGTTGGGTTAAAGCCTCCTTTTCCTCCTTCCGTTGCACAGGACACTCACAAAACCACTGTTCAATATTTCGCGATCGAGAGCAAAGTAACATGCGTCATAATATGATCGCGATACTTTATATAATACACTCCCGAGATGAAACGTATCACGGCTCAAGTGGCGCACTTTTGACATTTAAATCCGACAGTTCACCGAGCTTCTGTTATTTTTACTGAACGCGAACCGTTCGAAAACCGCCATACGTTCGAGACACACTGCGATACAGCTCAAACGCAAAGATAAATTCCGCGAGAAGCGAATGCAATTAAGCGATCGACATATCACACATCACCGCGTCTCGATCGTTACTCGAAATCACGCAATCCGCGCACTCTGTCACATTAAATCCCACGAAAGCGGCGGTTGAATTACGCATTCTCAAATCAATAAATTCTTCGTGAGACAATCGTCGTCCGTAAAATAAATCGCGACAAAACGTTAGTCCAACACTCCGATCGTTTCCTCGCTCCCGTGTGCGATAATAGTTCATTCATCGAAATATTGCATGTATACAAAAAACGGAATATATTCGACGTATAAATTCTGTATTAATTAAACTCAACGCACAAACGAAGTAATCCGATAGTTAATAGACAACGTCGCATCTATTTAGTACGTGCGATATTACCGTAACACTTATCGCGGCACATCTCGCGATGTAATAAACAAATAAATGCAACGTCACGCACGCGGAGCGGCTCGCTCGGCTACCTCTCAGGTCGAGTGTCGGGTCGTGAATGAATGAATAACAGCGCGGCGCGCGACCGGCGCGCAAAAATCAATATTTTTCTATAAGATTCACGAAGAATATGGGCACAAAAATATCTTTTGGACTTTTTATTCATCCGTGATACATACATGTTAAATTTGTTTATACATTTTGCTATATCCTGCATGAATTTCTGTAATATTTAATTCTGGAAAGGAAAGAAAATGAAAAAGGAGGAAAGAAAAATGAAAAAAATATTATAACACAGCTATTATTGGAACATTATAAATTCCCATTATAAGTTCACATTATAAGTTCTTTACAGTGATTTTAATATTAAATCGATATCGATTTAATTATGGAAAGGAGAGGAAATTTATATAATGTTTCAATAATAGCTGTGTTTTAAGTTCGACAAATACGAAGGCGCGTAGTTAATATGTTGGAAAGTACGCGTATTTAAAATACATATAGAAAATAATATTAAGCTGCCTAAGATCCAAGCTTAGACCGTATGGCTATTTCCTTTGTATTGATTTATGTATTAACGGTCTTAACGTATATTAATTGTTTATAGAAAATTATTTTTACTTATTATTATATTGTATGTCTAAAAAAATATTTAGCGAAATATTTTTAAAACCTTATTGCTCAAAAAATATACGTTAAACAAATTTCAAAATGGAATTAGTTTAATACTTGATAATGTGAAATATATAAAAAATTAAAAAATTTCAATAAATCGCCTATCAAGCGACTGGATATAGTACTTCGCGGTTAGTGTTCGATGCAATAAACATTAAACGCAACAAATAAATGATGCGTCGACATAACGAGTTCTATTGTGAACTCAATGCGTGCTAACGCGACAGCAATCTCCCGTAAGCACAACAAATTTGAACAAATTGATAAATAATAGAGTTCCAAGATTAATTATTTTCAGCCTATAGTCTGATTTAGTCTATCCATTTTGGGACAACGGATCTGTGACAAGTCGCATTTATCTGATAATATTATTAGATAGGAATAATACATAAATATATACAATCTAATAATCACAGATTCGTTACCCTATAATAAAAAATAATTCGTGACCAGCCGATGCGCAATGGACAGAGTTATTTCGTATACGGAGTAGGTATACAGATTCACGTGATGATTTTGTAACACAAAAATAAAAGATCCAAATTAAAAAGACGCTGAAAATGATCGTTTCAAAAATAATTCTTACGCTCGTCTAATTCGATTTTTAATTAAATTTACTAACTTAATTATCTATTTATTCCGGAAAAATATTTACAAGAATAAACTTTTATAAAATTTTAAATGGTTTTTCTTTTTCTAATTATTTCTAATTATTTTAGATAAAACGGCCCGAATAAATGAGAAAGAACAATTAAACAAAATATTGATCGAAAACACGTTCGCATAATAATAAATATTTCTTGAGAAGGGCTAGCAAACAAAGCTCGTTAGTAATGCTTGAGTCATATATTAAAAATAATACATTAAATAACGAACATATCATTACGAATCAAAATTAGGTTTATTAGATCTTGTATTAGATCAGAGTTGATACCTTCGCATTTAAATATAAACGACGTATGCGAATATCAGGTACGAAGAGAGCGACATGCGAGGTCTATCAAACTGACATTAATTTTAATGTACATGTAAAGTTTCGGTTAATTTTAAATGATTGTTTTTCACACACTGAGGAAGACCACATTCAGGGTCGACACGTTTGTTATTTAATATATTATTTTTAATATATGACTCAAGCATTACCAACGAGCTTTGTTCGCTAGCCCTTCTCAAGAAATGTTTAAGAGCAATTAATTTTAAGATAAGAAATGATACTTACCCCAAGGTTGCCCGGCCGGTGCCCGATATGCCTCTGCCAGGCCTCCTCCTCCTCTCAGAATGTTGGGTTAAAGCCTCCTTTTCCTCCTTCCGTTGCACAGGACACTCACAAAACCACTGTTCAATATTCCGCGATCGTGAGCGAAGCAACTGTTACAATACGATCGCGATACTTTACGAGACACTCCCGAAATGAAACGTACGTAGGTATATCACGGCTCACGGCGCACTTTTGACATTTAAATCCGACAGTTCACCGAGCTTCTGTTATTTCCACTGAACGCAAACCGTTCGAAAAACGCCGTACCAAATTTTCTCGGAATTATATGAGAAAATAGTAAACTCGTTATAACTTTCTTAGCTCGTCATTGTTTATATTTGTTTATTATGTTGTCCGTCGTCGTCCGCCACTGTAGACGTTACCTCTTTATATCAGTCTAAATTATTGTCTGACATTATGAAAATCCACATTTTAAATACCAACCAACGCACAAATCACGCAAGTGTCCCGTCTCTTCATAGACTCGATGTTTTATAATTTAATCGATACCCGTTAATTATTATAATATTTCAGTTCTTAGATTTAAGCTTATTGCTGGCATAATATCCGAACTAATGAAGTGTTTGCAAAGGCGTGTATTTATACACTTGATAAGGTCTGGAATCTCAGTCGAAACGTTGTGTTTAAGTTAATCAATTAAATAAAGCATAGCATAAGACTGCTGGACCAATGAGCATCTTATGTAAATTGATATGGCGACTCTATGCTGGATGCTCATTGGTCCAACGGTTTTATGCTACGCTTATGCTACGCTATGCATTTTGTGTATTATAGCCTTTATTGGGAAACGATCAGTGCTTCGCAAAATGCCGGCCTTTCGCAAAGAGGCTAGTCTTTTTGCAAAAGGGCTGATTTTGCAATAAGCCTGCGACATATGTACATCATGTAATTGCTCATCATCAGACAAATGACTTGTAATGGTAGAAAATTATTCGCGCGGCAAAGCCGAACCACGGAGTACGAGTATTATAGAAGAGGCATAAAGCTGCATTTTCACGAGCCGCTGAAACCGATCGTTCGAGCGACAAAACGAATCACGTGATGACGTTTTGTACTATTTTGGTACGATACGCCTTCATAATACCTTAATACGTTAAGGCTATAATACACAAAATGCATAGCGTAGCATATATAAGCATAGCACAAGACCGCTGGACCAATGAGCATCCAGCATAAAGTCGCCATATTAATTTACGTAAGATGTTTATTGGTCCAGCGGTCTCATGCTTATGTTACGTTATGCATTTTGTGTGTCATAGCCCTTATTGTTTACACCATCGTACGTACTAATTAAGCCAATTTAGTCCAAATCTAGTACTTAGTACGCGTATCAAACGGTCGGCGTAAATATAGCCATTATAATTATGTATGTACTCTTTTCCAAATTATGAAAATGGTTTTCCAAAGGACCCCGCGGAATCCTTATGGAAAATGGCTTTCGGTCAAATGTTTCGAAACTTTGCAAAAAGATAGTTCTCAACATGTAGATTAAAAGTGTCAATGGACATAAAGCTCTAAAAATTCGAGATTTTGAGCTACAGCCATCCAAAGTGGTAGATTTTTGAATTTCTGCAGCATAATCCGAAGTTCGGCAACGGTAGCTTATTTTAGTTGGGTGAGGTTTTACAAAAAAGTGGTAAGTACAAAAGTTTTGTAAAATTATCAGGAGAACGAGTTTTTAGGTCCGTGGCATACTAAGGTTATATACGTTCAATTATGTTAAGCACGAAAATTCAGCATAGCCTATTCACAGAGGTAGCGTAAACTGGAACTATGGGCAAGGAGACGTCTGATAGCGCGGGAGGGGAGTAATCCATCCGCTCGACAAACCTCGGTTAGACTCGGAAAAATTCGGACGCTCGACAGCACACGTGACCATGCACGTGATGGAACAGCATGCATGTGGAGGGGATGTGCTGGCAACGCACACCAAAGCAAAGATTACGTCCGTGTGTGCTGCTGTCGAGCATATCCGAACCGTACCTACGGAAATAGCCGAGCGGATGGACTGTTCCCCTTACCGCGCTTATCAATCCCCCCGCAAGTTTACGCGCCCGTCCATATCTTTCTAAGTCCATGAGCCAATTTGGGACCCTACACATTTTGAACCGACCTTTCCGATGGTGATCCCATGTTGTCATTGTAGATTTTTGTTGAGCTCGAGATCTTGCACATCGATATGATTTAATTCTATATAGTAACAATTTATTGTTAACGTTTTAACGTTTAACGTTATGATATTTTTTTCTATAAGTTTCAGTCAACAATTATCCCTTATTATGCGTTCAAATGTTTGACTACAAAAGTTTTTCCGAGAGTTTATGAGCCATTATTTCGTTTCCCGATCCTTTCTATCGATCATTTTTGAACGAATTTATGTTTGTACCAATTCTACATATAAGCCATCTTGTGAATTGGTCCAAGTATCACATTCTGTTTTCCATCGCAAGATTCTTAGTTATTCTTAGTTATTGGCAAGTAAAAAAAAGAATGGCTGGCAGACCTCCACGAATACGTTGTTTTTCATGCGATACAGTATTCAATGCACGAAACCTGGTTCACATAAATGGTGATGAGAATATCCTTAAACGACAAATAGCTATCACAAGACGAGATGAGCTTAATCATCCATGTTTGCGTATGAATGATGAATCTAGGTTGTGCTTTAACTGCAATGTATCTATTCTGAATGAAATAGCAATAATCGAAGCCGATCCAACCTGTCTTCGATTAAATGTGCTGAGACAAACAGCGAGTCAAACTTGCGTCATTTGTGATGCTGCAAATGATTTGCAGAGATTATCATTAGCTTGTAGGGTAAATGTTTTCATAGAAAGAAATATTTTTGTACCTGAAAATGTAAGATCATGCAGGCATCATTTAGATGCAAATGGATATTTATTAAATATTCTAATAGCTGGTCTCGGTTACATTAACAGACCGATTATCATAAGAGGACCACAAATGTCCGCATTTTTGAATCAACTTAGACACGTCGCTGTAGCTAAAGCTAAGTTTATTGACGAAAATAGTTTAAGCGATGAAGAATTTTAATGCATCGCACCGATAACAAAACAACAATTCCAGGATTTGTTAACATATTGTGACCCGGTTCTCCAAAACGGTAGACTCCGATATATAAGGAGAAAAGATTTATTGATGTTTCTATGCAAACTCAGACAAGGCTTGAGTGATGAGTTTCTTAAAGTCATATTCGATTACGGTAGTAGACAAAATGTAAGCACCGTTATAGACTATGTTAGAAGAGCATTAGCACAAAGATTTGTTTTAGAGAATATTGGACCTAGATCGATAACAAGGCAAGATTTCATTGCTCGACACGTAACGGAGTTTTCTAATACCTTGTATAATCCTCAACCGAATGAACCGAAAGCCATTGTTGTAATCGACTCTACTTATGCATACATACATAAGAGTTCACATTTTCGTGTATTAAGGCAATCTTATTCCGTCCACAAACACAGGCATCTCCTAAAACCCACTCTAGTTGTTGCTCCTAATGGCTACATTTTACAGATTTTTGGGCCATATTTTTCCGATTCTCGTAACAACGATGCAGAAATACTTAGGCATGATTTTGAAACAGATGGAAATGCACTGAGAGAATGGTTTCAACGTAACGATATAGTTTTGGTCGATAGAGGTTATCGTGATGCTATACCTCTTTTACAGCTGTTGGGCATCCAATATGAAATGCCAGCATTACTTGAGGCTGGACAGCGACAGCTAACAACCGAAGATGCAAATGCATCTCGTATTGTCACTAAGAGTCGTTGGATAGTAGAAAGTAGAAACGGTCATTTTCGGTCTGTGTTCAAGTTTTTTGCTAACACACTATGCTTACAGCATGCAAAAAACCTCGGTGAGTTTTATCGCATCGCTGGTGCAATATTAAACAGGTATCATCCTATGATTTACATGGAAGGTGCAACTGCACAGGCGGCACAAGAAATCTTGGAGAGATCACGTATCCCAAATGCTGTGCAAGCAAGGGTGGAGGTAGACAATCTTATAAGAAGGAATGAATTTCAACTAGATGAACATTTAAATGAAGCGGGTTTTTTGAGAATCAGAGTGTACTCTAGGTTTCGAAGTGCTGGAAGACACCAAATATTCATATCATTTTGAGTTGCTGACGACGAAGGTATTGAAAACGCCGATGATGCTGATCCAATTACTGGATATTATTGTACATGTCAATCTGGAGCAAGGACTCTAGGTGCGTGCGCCCATGTAACCAGTGTGATATGGTTTCTTGGTTATGCGCGACATCAAGTGGATGTGAGGTATCCTGATCCATCATTGTTGAATAAAACATTAGATGCAGCCAATCGGGTTGCAGAGGGACATGTTCCTAATGCTAATATAGAAATAATCAACGACTGAATGGATAACTTGGCCGGACGCTCCACAGTCTTGTCTTAACTGGCCGGACGCCCCAGTCTTGTCTTAACTGGCCGGACGCCACACAGTCTTGCCTTAGCCAGCCGGACGCCCCACAGTCTTGCCTTAGCCGGCCAGACGCCCCACAGTCTTGTCTTAACTGGCCGGACGCCCCAGTCTTGTCTTAATTGGCCGGGCGCCCCAGTCTTGTCTTAACTGGCCGGACGCCACACAGTCTTGTCTTAACTGGCCGGACGCCACACAGTTTTGTCTTAACTGGCCGGACGCCACACAGTCTTGCCTTAGCCAGCCGGACGACCCACAGTCTTGCCTTAGCCGGCCGGACGCCCCACAGTCTTGTCTTAACTGGCCGGGCGCCCCAGTCTTGTCTTAACTAACCGGACGCCACACAGTCTTGTCTTAACTGGCCGGACGCCACACAGTTTTGTCTTAACTGGCCGGACGCCCCAGTCTTGTCTTAATTGGCCGGACGCCCCAGTCTTGTCTTAACTGGCCGGACGCCACACAGTTTTGTCTTAACTGGCCGGACGCCCCAGTCTTGTCTTAATTGGCCGGACGCCCCAGTCTTGTCTTAACTGGCCGGACGCCACACAGTCTTGTCTTAACTGGCCGGACGCCACACAGTCTTGTCTTAACTGGCCGGACGCCACACAGTCTTGCCTTAGCCAGCTGGACGCCCCACAGTCTTGCCTTAGCCGGCCGGACGCCCCACAGTCTTGTCTTAACTGGCCGGACGCCCCAGTCTTGTCTTAACTGGCCGGACGCCCCAGTCTTGTCTTAATTGGCCGGGCGCCCCAGTCTTGTCTTAACTGGCCGGACGCCACACAGTCTTGTCTTAACTGGCCGGACGCCACACAGTTTTGTCTTAACTGGCCGGACGCCACACAGTCTTGCCTTAGCCAGCCGGACGACCCACAGTCTTGCCTTAGCCGGCCGGACGCCCCACAGTCTTGTCTTAACTGGCCGGGCGCCCCAGTCTTGTCTTAACTAACCGGACGCCACACAGTCTTGTCTTAACTGGCCGGACGCCACACAGTTTTGTCTTAACTGGCCGGACGCCCCAGTCTTGTCTTAATTGGCCGGACGCCCCAGTCTTGTCTTAACTGGCCGGACGCCACACAGTTTTGTCTTAACTGGCCGGACGCCCCAGTCTTGTCTTAATTGGCCGGACGCCCCAGTCTTGTCTTAACTGGCCGGACGCCACACAGTCTTGTCTTAACTGGCCGGACGCCACACAGTCTTGTCTTAACTGGCCGGACGCCACACAGTCTTGCCTTAGCCAGCTGGACGCCCCACAGTCTTGCCTTAGCCGGCCGGACGCCCCACAGTCTTGTCTTAACTGGCCGGACGCTCCAGTCTTGTCTTAACTGGCCGGACGCCACACAGTCTTGTCTTAACTGGCCGGACGCCCCACAGTCTTGCCTTAGCTGGCCGGATGCACCACAAGCTACATGTGTAGGGCCCCAAATAGGCAATGGGCCCCAAACAGGCGATGGGCCTTATAGTGAAAAAAAGAGCCTAAAAATCGGAGCCTCGAATCTAATACAAAACTTTTGTACTTACCACTTTTTTGTAAAACCTCACCGAACTAAAATAAGCTACCGTTGCCGAACTTCGGAATATGCTGCAGAAATTCAAAAATCTACCACTTTGGATGGCTGTAGCTCAAAATCTCGAATTTTTAGAGCTTTATGCCCATTAACACTTTTAATCTACATGTTGAAAACTACCTTTTTGCAAAGTTCCGAAACATTTGACCGAAAGCCATTTTCCATAAGGATTCCGCGGGGTCCTTTCTCTAAATGATTTCCAAATAATTACAAATACTTATTTAAAAAGAAGCAATTGTCTGCCAAATATATTAAGGTCTGGATTGCTTGCGATCTAGTAAATTCTAGAAATTTATTAAAAAATTTGTTTTTTCGATTTCCTAAAGAAACGCGAAACCACCAAAAGTTTTTAATGCGGTACCAAACACTGCCAATCAATCGCCAATCGACTAAAAAAAAAATTACAATAGTCAAAGTGGGGGGGGCTAAGAAAAGATCAAAAATTGCTTTTTTTTATTTCCTAGAGAAACGCGAAACCACCAAAAGTTTTTAATGCGGTACCAAACACTGCCAATCAATCGCCAATCGATTAAAAAAAAAAATATTACAATAGTCGTGGGGGCGGGGGGGGCTAAGAGAAGATCAAAAATTTGTTTTCGATTTCCTAAAAAAACGAGAAACTACCAAACGTTTTGAATACGGTACCAAATACTACCAATCAACCACCAAACGATTGGTAAAAAAAAGCTATCAATAATCCACTTGAGGGGGCTAACTTTGTTGAGGTATGTCGATCGGAGCGGTCGATCCAAGCAGGTGTCATCTATGGATCGTTCGGTTGATTACAGTTGCAGTCAGTAACCCATCTCCGGTGGTAAAAAGTTGGTACATCTATTAAGATTTATCCTGTATATGTCTACAAAATATCATGAGCCAAATTCTTATGTAATAATAATTGTATATGAGAGAAGAAAGGAGTATGGAGTATGTATGTACATACATACGTTCGTGCAATATGTGAAGGTAACCAATTGTTTTAAAATCAGATAATCTTTCTTTTATTTTATTTATTCAACGTGTAATAATTGTTGTCGTGTACCTATAATAAATTCAAACTTGTCGAAACTATAGAATCGTTGATAACTACTATATCGCAATCGTAGAACTCGAAGTTCTTCCGCATTAAAAAATTTTTTAATTAAAATTTAATGTTGATATAGCTGGTGGCTTGTAATTAATATAAATTGTAAGCTTCCGAAGATAAGTAAAACATTGTTATTAATCCTGTATTAACTTTATTACTCTTATTATATGTATTTTATGAATAATATCTATTTTTATGGTTGTGTATGTATTTTTATATTATATGTATTTTTGTTATATATGTTTAGTTTATATATATATATATATGTTGTATTAATTCCGTTTGTTTATAAATATGTTAAATGTTGCATATCTCCAGTTTCTAAAACTTCCTCTTCCTCGTCCTCGTCCTCTTCCTCTCCATCTTCCTCTTCCTCCTCTTCCACCTCGTCTTTGTTCTGCTAGAGCGGTCTTGACGCTTGTTCCTATGAGGGTACTTAAGTCTTCTGTCTGAAACGTGAAAAATATGTAACAAAATGTGTTAATATATGTATGCAAAAAAGCAATAATGCAATTAAGCGGAGCATGTTATCAATATACACACACACACATTTATAAATAAAATTTAAAATATATTTATATATCTCTGTGAATCGATCAATTCACAGAAAGCTCTGTATACTGTGATTGATGATTATTTCGTATAATTCTTTTCTTGCAGATCTAAAGATATCTAAGATTATTGTAAATAATATTAATTAAAATAAAAAACAAAAGTGTTTATATATATATATGTATATAAATTTAATATTAATATACTACAATTTTTTTTTTAATAATCCAATCTTATTTAATTAATACTTGTAACGCTTTATACTTACAGTTAACGTAAGTAGTGTCTGAGCGGTTGTTGCAGTCGAAGTCGACGCCATTGTTGTTGATACAGGTGTTGTGGTCGACGTCATGATTGTTGGTGCTACAGGCGTTGCGACCCACTCCATCAATGTCGTTGACGCTGTAGTTGTTGGTGATAGCATTGTTATCGCTAATGCTGTCGTCGTCGACGCAGGCGTGGTCGTCGATTCCATCATTGTTGACGCAGACGTTGTGGTCAATGCCGGCATTGTTGACGTTGTAGTTGTCGACGTCGTCGACATCTCCAATGCAGTCGTCGTCAACGCAGGCGTTGTGGCCAATGCCATCATTGTCGTTGTCGTCAACGCAGGCGTTGTGGCAAATGTCTCCATTGTCGTTGACTCAGGCATTGTAACCAACCCCATCGTCGTTGGCATCGTCGTTATCGTAGACGTAGACATTTTGGCCGATGCCATCATTGTCGTTGCTGCTGTAGTTGTCATTGACATCGTTGTTATCGCTAATGTTGTCATTGTCGACATAGGTGTGGTATCCCACGCCACCATTGTTGTTGATGCAGGCATTGTGGCCGTTGGTGGCATTGCTGTTGACGTTGCAGTTGTCGACATCGTCGATATCGTTGATGCAGTCGTTGTCAACGCAGGCATTGTGGCCCACGACATCATTGTCGTTGACGCAGGGGTTGTGGTACATGCCGGCGTTGTTATTGACGTTGTAGTTGTCGACATCGTCGATATCGTTAATGCAGTCGTCGTCAATGCAGGCATTGTGGCCCACGACATCATTGTCACTGACACAGGCGTTGTGGTACATGCCGGCATTGTTGTTGACGTTGTAGTTGTCGACATCGTCGATATCGTCAATGCAGTCGTCGTCAATGTAGGCACTGGGGCCCACGACATCACTGCTGTTGATGCTGACGTTGTGGTCTGTGTCATCATTGTTGGTGACGTTGTAGTTGCCGACGTCGTCGTTGTCGTCAATGCAGCTTTTTGCATCAATGAAGTCTTTTTCAACGCTACCTCTCTTTTTACAGGCGTTATGGTGGTCTGTGCTATCATTGTCGTTGACGCTGTCGGTGTCGTTACTGTTGTCCGAGCTTTCTTCGATGTCGATGGCCTCGGTGTCGACAGAATCGGTGTCGATGTCCTCGGTCTTGACGTCATTCTTGCAGTATTGTATTTATTGTACAGCCACTCGTTCCACATCTGTCTTTCCATACTAAAAAGGAGAATTTCTCATAAGAGAAATCATGTAGATATAAATTAAAAAGAAAATATTAAATATAGATCTCTCCAATTTGCTGTCCATAAGTTGCATAAAGAAGAAACAATTCTACGAGTATCTTACATAGGTGTATATAGCAGACTGGGCATTTCTATCGGAAAGCTGTAGGCAAGATCTGAAGGACAGAATATATGCTTGCTTTCTTTGTTTCACTACCTTTTTTTTCCCCAACTAATTAGACAAGAAAAAGCATTCCAGCAAGCATATCTGTTCTTTAGATCTTGCCTACAGTTCTCCAACGGCAATGTTCAGTCTATTATATACGTCTTATAATCGCAAAAATGTGGTACTCATTAATTTCGAGTACGAAATATGCACGTCTCCGTTGAAATAATGGAAAATAAACAAACCCTGTTGAAATATCATATTAAGATCATCTTACTTACATGATGCGTATAAACTAGTACCAATATATCGGATACACCGGTGCGGCATTCGCAAAATCTCACGACGACACGAGTCACCAATTTTTCTCGTTCTTTCTCAATACACGGAAGATTCAGCCAAGCTGTCGACCGTACACAAAAACGAAAAGATGCTTATCTCAGGAAGGAATTTATCGCTAAAAACAAACACACACGTCGGATATTAAATATGCTAATATTCTCAGGCATTTGTAAATGCACGCAGACGCAAGATATTCGATGGTACTCGTTATGAAAAGTCCGGTATCATCCGGTATGAAAACGGCAAGTAACTCGGCATCTTAAGATTCACGGTTATAGGCAAGTTTAAGGGATATTTTGCGTGTTTAGAGACGTAATATGAAGGCATAGCTTATACTTACATTGAAGTTTATCAATCAAGGAAGATAAAAATCGTTCGTCCTTCCGGATCGTCTCAAACGTCTATCGAGTATCGAACGATCGCCTACCGGCCTACCACAGCTACCTACCACTGCTTCGCTTCGTATCGTACTGCGTACAGCGTACAGCTTGTATGACGCCGCATATGTGAACCAGTGCACGCATGTGTGCGCGCGTACACAAAATAATAACAAATGAAACTCGCTGGCGGGAAAAAGAATAACAAGACTTCTTCGCAAAGAAAGCGTAGTCTCGCGACTCTCGCCTATTTCTAGTCAAGTAATATTTACGATGGTTTATGCGTCCAAAAAGATACGCAAATTTACAAGACACAATTAAGCGTATGAAACCTAAGTACACGACTTATAATTGAAATACATCTTTCTGAAGCCGGTATTCATAGGCTGCGTTCGGAGAGCGCGATATTAGCGCTATTTGCTTGTTCTATCCTTGTTTTACACCTGGTGAGCGATAAAGATAGAATGACGCTGTTAGCGCTAATAGCGTCTCCCCGAACGCGCCCATAGTCGGATCTTATTTCAAGAGAATGTCTTAAGGGGTCATGGTCAGTCAGAAAGCCGAAAAATATGATTTTTTTTGCAAGAACTATAACTTTTTTAAAAATATGTTTGTACATGTGAAAGAGTATATTTTTATGAATTAAACATAATTTTTTTAATAAAAAATATTAATAAATAAAAAAGATATGGCCATTCTTTTTTTTTTTAAAGTTGTTTTAGCGGTGATCACTGCTGCTTGAATCTGGATTATTTGAAATAAAAAATTTGAAAAGATTTACTTAATATATTAAATTATGTAGTCTTTGAACAAAGGATTTTTTTTCGATGCAGTTTTTTTTATTGACGAAAAACGAACGATTCATCGATTAAAAAATCGAAACTTTAACTTTGAACGTCCGCCCCATTTTGTTTCAAATCAATATTTCGAAAAACTGTTCGTTCAAGGACTAGATATCGCAGACTCCTACATATCGCGCTTATGCAAAAAAAAAAAAAAAAAGAAAGGATATCCGGGTAAGGATACACGATAATGGGTAAGAAAGATTCGCCTTTATACGTCTTGCATTCTTCCGATTGTCTCTTTCGAACATAATAATAATTTACGTCTCTTCTCAAATCTTTCTCAACAGAGAAAATGCTGGATTCACCGAAGTTTTACCAGGTTTTTGGCGCGATAAAACATTTGCAGAATGTCGACGCGTTCAATTCGAAATGCAGATTAACGTCCCTCGGTCATCATTTAGCCAAGTTACCTGTAAACGTACATGTCGTACAGGAGTCCGTTTGATAGAGTTGTCAATTCCAAGATGAAATTCTTTAATAGTAACTCGGACCACCTGACCACTCTTCGTGCTTATACGGTATAATTTGTGAAGTAAATTCTGATAATTAATCCGACAATAATGATTTATTTTTAAATAAAATTTTTATTTCCGTAGGAATGGCAAAAAGTTACGTATCGTGGAGGTAATGTGGCCGGTAATATGTTCGCCAGAGCAAATTTCTTGTCCATAGATACGTTATGCAAATTAGTGAACTTGAAGTATCTATCTTTTTTTGGAGCATATGGTATCGATCGGTTTTGTGCGTATCAATTTACCGGAGAGGCAACATAACGTCGACAATATTTTAATAATCACCGGATACAAACTGAATAAAAACAATTCGAATGACAAGCTGCTGCAGGGTCTTATCTGCGCTGCTTTGTACCCCAACATCGTAAAACTAAAAAAAAAAAAAAAAATTGAAAGTAATACTTTAGGCCCGCAGCATCCCATCTTCGAGACGACAAGCGGTAAATTTGTCAAAATCCATCCGTCATCCGTGATTTCTGATTGTGAAACCAATGACTTCTCAAGTCCGTTCCTGGCGTACCAGCAGAAAATTAGGGCCAGCCAAGTTTTCATCTTGGAAGTATCCATGATCCCAATTGTGGCTGTAATACTTTTCTCTGGTATCCTGGATTTCCAATTTCCAGCTCCGGGAAATTGTATTATTTCTCTTCATAACTGGTTTAAGCGTACGGTGAATGCGAAGGTAAGATTAAAGTTACAAAACAAAACATATATCTTCATATACATGATTCTGGCGTAACATTTTAACCGTGTATAAATATCGTGTATCTCAGCATTGTGCTCTTGCAGGTGGGGCATTATTTGTGTCTCGTGAAAACAAACTTGACGAGATTGTTAACGCAGAAGATAAGGAATCCTCCGTTAGATCTCACAAAAGATCCAGAAAGCCAAAAAATTATAGATAGTATCGTAAATGCGATAGACATATGACAAATTATAGTAGGCGATTATTAAATCCAGCTAGCTCGTACACTCCGGTCCAGCCAAACGTTTCGATTTTCTAGTTTTCATGTAATAACATAATTTTCTAGTTCCCTTATAATAATTTCAGCTAAAACTCAAATCATTTTCTTTACCTGTTATTATCATAATAAACATCTTATTCATACTCTGTATTTAAAATTTCTACATTACAAGCTTAAAAATATTTATTAGAATGAAAATGACAACGCGAC
This sequence comes from Harpagoxenus sublaevis, assembly GCA_030770355.1. Taxonomy (NCBI): domain Eukaryota; kingdom Metazoa; phylum Arthropoda; class Insecta; order Hymenoptera; family Formicidae; genus Harpagoxenus; species Harpagoxenus sublaevis. The sequence goes on from JASTWR010002237.1 coordinate 23,064, forward strand.
AAAGTCGAACGGTCTCGCGGACCGCCGGAGTGTGGCGAATTAAGTCCTGGAGAACTCCCGAAACCAGCTTGTGATCGCGCTCCATTCTTAAGGGGATCCTGAAGTGACAGGCAAACTCCAACGTGACAGCGCCACGATCTAGCACGGAACTAAAAATAATCGATAATTTCGATCGTTTACTATGGTTTCTGTGTTACCGTGCTATACCTGTCCTTGTCTAACGGATACCTATACGATATATCTGTCCTTGTCAGATTGCAGGCAGCGCCATCTCTGACAAGATCCGGACACTACTGTTTCATGCAACAGTGCTCTTCTTGTCATTCTGCTTGTGTATTTGCATTTGTAAAATTTGGGCGGATAAATCTTTTTTTCTACGCTTTGAATCTTAGTTCTACTTGCATGATATTATTCCTACAAGTTGTCCCTAGGGCGCTCTAGGACCCTTTTGCATGAATTAATTGTACAATTTTTGTAATCATCGATTATTGTCGTTAGGTGACAGCTGTACGTGCCAAAAATAAGTGAGATTTTTAACTTTTTTTCGATTTTGATAAAAACTCGTCTGGAGCGCCCTTCATTTTTATGCGTACTTTAATTGTGTAAAAGAGTTTTTCTATTCTGTAAAGCCAATTCAAAGATTTATCCGCCCAAAAAAAAAAGGGTAAAACAGAGTTCTACAGACGACTTCAGGATCCCCTTAAGACAATAAACTTTCATGGACTGACGCGTGGACTACGTGGCGCGGTGATTAGTAA
>JASTWR010002238.1:0-23750 GCA_030770355.1 Harpagoxenus sublaevis
TAGTACTTTATTATATTTCGAGGTCTAGCAGCGCCAAGTTTTTTTACAAGAAAAATGTATTAATTTTAATAAAACATGTTTATTTTGTAATGTTATAATTGTTTATAACTCTCAGACCTCTGTCTGTAATTGTTTGTAATTAAATGTTTTATTTTATTGAACAATACATATATGAACTTGTAAACTTTGTATTGTTTAAGTACCTTGCTTCCCTTGTTGAATTAAAAAATTTTTAATTTCATGAAATTGTTATATCCACTAAAAAATACAAATATAAACTGTGTTTAAATATCTTATATTTTCTTGTTGGATTTAAATAAAAAATTTTAATGTTATAAAATTGTTATTATACATTGTTTTTCTAATTAACACAATGTAAAGATTTTTCATAAAAGTAGTGCAACAATTATTTTTTGAGACAATATATATATTTTTTTTTTATAATTGGCGCAATTTACAGATATCATTTCTTTTTTCTTTTTTTTTTAGATAATAACTTGGATTGAATAAAAGGTAACACAATTTTGTGAGGTGTCACTTGGGTTGTATTTTTTTTTAAATAAAGATATTACTTGGATTTTTTCGAGGTACAAAGATAACTACGTGTACCATTGTTTGCTTAGGTTTTTTCGAGGTAAAGATATTACTTTGATTTTTTCGAGGTACAAATATATTACTTCGATTTTTTCGAGGTAAAGATATTACTTCGATTTTTTCGAGGTAAAGATATTACTTGGATTTTTTCGAGGTACAAAGATAACTACGTGTACCACTTTTTGCTTAGGTTTTGTCGAGGTAAAGATATTACTTGGATTTTTTCGAGGTACAAATATATTACTTCGATTTTTTCGAGGTAAAGATATTATTTCGATTTTTTCGAGGTTTCATATACATAGATATGTATTATTTTCTACGCGAGATAAATATTTCGCACATATTTAGACACGCGTATATTTTAAAGTTTTTGCATTAAACGTGTAACGATGCGCCCCTAACCCGCATCGTGTCCCGGCTTACACCCGCCGGGGACCGCCCGGCCGAACATCCGCCGGGCGGAAATGTGGGCGCGATGTGCCCACACACATTTTTAAACAATTACAAAACGCGATCTCGCCGTGATAACGGCTCGAGACGTCGCGGCCGGTCCGAACAGCACACCGACAAGGCCGACGGGACCCGAGCGCCGCCGAGCGCAGCCGAGCGCCGAAATCGAGTTGACAGCTCCGACCACGCGTTCATCGACGCACGTGCGCGCTGCTGTCAACTCCCCACACCGGGACCGTAAAATACCATATCGCCGCGGTATATAAACAGCGAACAAGACTAAAATTGTCACTCAGGTCCTGATCCGAGATACGAGCAGTAATCGTGGTCGAGAGCTCTCCGTCCACGATCGAGTGCTCTCGCTACTGTTTATCCTAGTCGTCTTGTTTCCTGTACCCGCGAAGGCGGAAAACCGAGGTGGAGAGCTCTCCGTCTCGGTCGAGTGCTCTCGTCGCCAACGCACACGACTCCTGGCTAATCGGGATGAACTGGTCCGTACGTCCAGACGTTTCCGACGCCGTTTCTCCTGCCAGTAATATCACGTTCAGGCGAACTCGCGGCCGGACCGCGCCCGGCGTATAACGACACCCGTTTCGTGTGATTTCACGTTAAACCGTACTGGGCATTCGCGCCTCCGAAGTACACGCGACGGTATTATTACGACGGTTAAGACTTCTTGTATTAAGACGTACTGGGCATTCGCGCCTCCGAAGTACACGCGACGGTATTATTACGACGGTTAAGACTTCTTGTATTAAGACGTACTGGGCATTCGCGCCTCCGAAGTACACGCGACGGTATTATTACGACGGTTAAGACTTCTTGTATTAAGAAGTACTGGGCATTCGCGCCTCCGAAGTACACGCAACGGTATTATTACGACGGTTAAGACTTCTTGTATTACGACGTACTGAGCATTCGCGCCTCCGAAGTACACGCACCGGTATTATTACGTCTGTTAAGACATTCTGCATTAAGACGTACTGGGCATTCGCGCCTCCGAAGTACGCACGCCGATATTATACCACCGATACTATATAAGCAGATAATCTGCGGATCTCAGCGGTACAATCCACACCACGCTAGTCAATTATTTGTATCTTTTACAACGCTCAAATATCTAAGCGAAATAAATTATATTTTATTTTCTTTTAAAACACTACGCTCACGTCTATTGTCTCAGGACCTACCTAGCGAACTCCTGATCCGGCGAGCTAGTCCGCGTTCGCTGCCGATCTGAAGGTTGTTATAAACGATTGTGAAATAAAAACAATATTTTAGAGAACTTTTGCAATACCGTCTTTCAGATACGGTAAACGTATCTGAATTGTATAGATGCGTTCACCGTCTTATACATTCACATTAGGGATTTCATTATAGTAATTGTGACGTCGGCGATAATCGTAAACCTTATTCTCTCAAAAATAACGACGTTATTTGAATAGCGTTACGGTGAACGACGTGCATTGCGCAGTTTCGCCTTTCGACCGATAATGTGAATTTAGACAGTGACCGTATCTATATAATTCAGATACGTTTACCGTATCTGAAAGACGGTATTGCAAAAACTCCTTGAAATTGTTTTTATTTTAAAAACATTAAAATATACGCGTGTCTAAATATGTGCGAAATATTTATTTCACGTATAAAATAATACATATCTCTATAATGTATATAAAATGAAACATTTGCGTTTCATTAAATCCGTCTTGTAAATACCATGTTTTTTATTCTTCAATTTGGAGCTATCGGTAGTGTACGCGTGGACGTACAGAGATATACGTTACACTACATGACACATTCAGTCAAAGTGAGAATCAGTATCGGGAACACGGGATTGCAACCTACCCTATACAATTTGTTTATATTTCCTTTTTGTGCATTATTAATTTTTAAACTATTTTATATACATAGATATATGTATTATTTTCTACATAAAATAAATACTTCGCACATATTTAGACGCGTATATTTTAATGTATTTGCAACGATTGTAAAATGAAAGTAATATTTATATAAAAATATTATTTTCATTCTTCCACACGCTAACGCATACCACCGAGTTCTGTATTTACAAACACTGCAGCCGCGACCAAGTTCGGCGCGGTGAACTTGCGAGCGAGAGAGAGAATATCATTCGTCCCTCCTTGTCGCTCTGACTCAGGTAATATGATCGACTCGGATAGACTTATTTTCGATGTAGTTTCATGCAAATGCAAGAGAATCAAAATCAGTGATTAGAACACCACACATCCTCTCTTTGTAATTAACTTTACTCGTAACAAACTTTAATAAAATAGTAATATATAATTTTTTTCTAAACGTAAAAAATTCTTTTAAATATTCTTTATTCTCTTGTAATAAAACGAGATAATAGTATTATAACAACTGATATAAATAATAAAAAATAAGAAGAAGTAAAAAGATAATCTTTTACATAATTTGAAATATGGTTCTCCCAATAATAAAAGATCAGTATAATATAATTTGATTAAAAAATGATGCAAAGTCAATATTTACATAATAAAACTGTGACAATGTATTACATAATAAAATCAGACAGTGAATATTACATAAGGTAAAACGCTTTTCTTCCTTGAAAACGAGTTATCGTCTAATACATTTGCCTCTCATAACGCAAATTCCATGTGTTTATAAGTGAGAAGCTGTCGTGACATAAAAAGCTTTCATGTGTATTTATGTATGTAAATTACTAATACAGGAAGAAAGTGTCACAAATACGAAACATCGTGGAAAATTTCCGTCTACGAGATATTTGTTTCATTTGTTTTCAACCGACACGGGTATTCTCTTCCGCACGCCATGTCAAGTGGTGGGGGATCTCACGAACTGCCTGCGCTGCTCAGTTGTGCGTTGTGAGTGGTTGTGCGTGGGGCCGGTTGGACGGTAACGGTGGGAGCGTAGGAGCGTGAGGGTGACCTGTGCAATGTCGCGACGGACGTATCACAAATGTAAGTACATCCATAATGTAACATACATATATATAATACAAACAACATGTATTTATAACTAATTATTTTCTTTTTTATTAAAGCTAAAAGCGAAGGCGCTGCTGAGACGATGGTGCCGTCGCCGCCGTCGGAGACATCAGTCGCTCCGTCACCGCTAGCAGAGAGTCAGTCAGCGTGCGACGACGACGACGGCGACGGCGACGACGACGATGGCACTGCCTTCGCCACTACCACCGTCACCGCTTCCTCCACCGCCACCGCCACCGCCATCGCCATCGCCATCGCCAGCGCTACTACCACCGCCAGCACTATTACCACTGCCAGCGCGACCACACCAGAGCGAGGAGAGAGCGAGGGCTACCGCAATACGTAAGGTAAGTAGAAATATAATATTTATTCGTTCGCCCGTTTGTCTTTTCGCCTGTGTGCGTGCGTGCGTGCGTGCGTGCGTGCGTGCGTGCGTGCGTGCGTGCGTGCGTGCGTGCGTGCGTGCGTGCGTGCGTGCGTGCGTGCGTGCGTGCGCGTGTGAGTGAGCGAACGAACAAATGGACGGATGGACGAGCGAAAGGACGGACGGACAGACGGACGAGCGAACGGACGGACGAATTGACGGACGGACAGGCGAAAAGACGAAGTGCAAGTACGCGTATGTGCATACGGGCGTGCGCGTGTGAGTGAGCGAACGAACGAACGAACGAATGGACGGATGGACGAGCGAAAGGACGGACGAATTGACGGACAGGCAAAAACAAAGTGTGTGTGTGTATGCGTATGTGCATGCGTACGTACGCGTGTGAGTGAGCGAACGAATGAATGGACGGACGGACAGATGGATGAGCGAAAGGACGGACAGGCGAAAATACGAACACACACGCACACGCACACATATACGAAGTATATTCGAAATGTGGTACCCCCCTATTATCTTAAAATCACCAGAAGATAGTACTTTACGACTCCCACAACTTTTATTCGAGTCATTTTCCGTGAAAGTGCGTTCTTTTTTAGATAATAGGGGGGTCCCACACTTTTCGAATACCCTGTATATATGTATGGCATTTTTGCTAAAATTTTCACATTTTTAGTTTTTGCCCTACTGCAATAATTTAGACAATTTTTTCGGAGAAAAATTGTGAAAAAGAGAATATATGTATTTTTTAGTTTGAGCTACGATTTATATTTCTGACAGTGTAATTTTTTTAAAAATTAAATTTTTTGGTATCTGCTTTTTTAAAACGTATCTTGGAAATGTTCAATCCTATCGAAAAACGGCTGTAATGAAATTTGTTCAGTGATTTATATGATGTGTATATGTTCTTTTTAATTTTTGGACAGTCCATAGTTGTGTTATACTGTGAGGAAAAAATCGTTTTTTATATAATTCGCCATTTTTGAAAAATAAAAAAAGCTTATAAAAATTTGATTAAAAATTAAGAAATTGTTGAGACCTCTTGAAGCATGGCAAGATTTCTTTTTCAACAAGTACCTATTCAAATTTTTGAAATAGCCTGATTTCGGCGTTACTCGAACAGTCAAAATGCATCCGTTGGTAGCAGATTAAAAACTTGAAGGTAGAACTTCTTGAAAAAAATTTTGTCATGTTCTAAGAGGTTTGAGAAATTTCTTAATTTCCAGCAGAATTTTTATAAATTTTCTTTTTAATTTAAAAAAATGGCGAATTTTACGAACAATTTTTTCCTCTTTATCGTATAACACAACTTTAGACTGTTTAAAAATTAAAAAAAATATATACATCATGTATTCATTTTAAAGTGAACAAATTTCATCATTTGCTCAGTCATTTTTCGATAGAATAAACATTTCCAAAATATTAACGTTCAAAATAGTTATCAAAAAATTCAATTTTTACAAAAAACTGGTGGAAATATCAATTGTAGGCCCAAACCAAAAGATACGTGTCTTCTTTTCAGAATACTTGTCGGAAAGAAATTGTCAAAATTATTGCAGTAGGTCAGGGTGAAAATATGAAATAAAAGTCGTTCTTAGTCGACCTGACTAGCCAAAAATCCAGTATATTTAATTCACGACGTTTCGACCGCAATTCGGTCCTTTTCCAGTGAGAATTACAACATTAACGCATCCGCAAACAATCCAAAACGTCGCTGACATTGTGCCCTAACTACGTCATACGAACGTAAAAGCTAAAAATTAAAAGTCGACATACCGACAGTGAGAACAAGAGTCAAAAAGATAAGTCATAAAAAAGTTAATCATAAGTCAAAGTTAAAAATACAAATAAAATAAATACAATTAAAAAGGCTTACAAATCAAGAGCGTCAAGAAAAAATTATAAACGAGGTGTAACGTGAAAAGAAAAACGTCACAAGCCATATCCGAGAACACATCCCAACAGTATAACAGTCAAAGTCACACTGAGAATAAAAGCCCAAAGACAATAAGTGTTCCCAAATAAAAACGAACAGAACGAAAAGCAGCAAACTAAGTGGCGCTAATAACACGTTCACAAGTCCCAGGTAGATTTTCAGTGTCTTTTCGAAGATTGATTGTGCAATCATATTTTTTGATAAAAAACATTTCGGAGATTTCTCTTTTCTTAAGATGCCTCTCCTTATATAAAATCGTAGGTTGATGCCAATTAAAATTATGATTGTAAGTGAGACGGTACTTACTGACAACGGAATGATTGTCAACATTCTTATTATTATCACGAGAATGTTCCTTAATGTGTGTCTCTAAGTGCCTCTTAGTTTGTCCAATATATGTGGCATTACAATTTGCACAATCAATCTTATATACCAACTCAGTCTGTTTAAGATCTTGAAGCTTATCTTTTCCTGTTTTAATAACACAATCTAATTTCTTCGGAATAGTGAGAAGTACTCTAAATTTAGCGTCACGCATTGTACGGCCAACATCACCGCTAAGACCTTTGACATACGGTATAGTGATAAATTTTAAAGGATCTTGGGTTGCATTGTCACAGCTAGAGTCATTACTATTATTATTTCTATTCTGTAATTCGTGAAGTCGGGCATTAATGTACTTATTAACAACTTTTGTTGGATAACAATTGTTAGAAAGGATCTTTTTTATTTAGATAATATTAGAATTGTGAAAACGAGCGTCAGACAGAAGAATAGCTCGGTCAACAAGATTACGTATAATGTTAACTTTATATTTAAGAGGGTGGTTCGAATAATAATTTACATATCTTCCTGAGAAAGTAGGTTTCCGATACCAATTCGTAAGTAAAACGTTTCCCTCTCGAATAACTGTAGTGTCGAGAAAACTTAAAGAACCATTATTCTCCAGTTCGTAAGTAAATTTTAGTCTAGAGTGATAACTATTGAAAATATCCAACAACTCATCAATCCCCGACCTAGGAACTATCACGAAAATGTCATCTACATATCTTTTAAAAAAGGAAATATGAAAACTGAGTAACCGCAAACAATGTGTCTCCAAATCATCCATAACGATGTCGGCTAAAATAGGAGAAAGAAGAGAACCCATCGGACTGCCGAAGATTAGCTCATATACCTGACCATGAAACGCGATCAAGACTTGTAAAACGCAACATTGTAATACCTATACGACTTGGAAGAATAAATTGTATTTAATCCAGAAATTTAATCAAAAACCTGAAGTGTAAGCGCTTTTTCCTCCGCGCCTTTTTCTCGACCCTGACCACGCCGCGAGCTAAGATCCGAGCTTCGAGAATACAGGTTGTTTTATGAACATGTGTAAAACATGTGACGTCGCGAACGCGCTCGATATTTTCCGGGCGCTTTCGGATATCGATCCGGTTGTCTCGAATCGATATCCGGCGGCGAGTGCGCCGACTTTGTTTCGCTTAAAAATGTGTGGGGGCATTCCGCCCCCTTTCTTCGCCCGACAGGTGGTCGGCCGGGCGGCTCAGCTGGTGGACGGCCGGGACGATGCATATTCGGGGGTGCATCGTTACATCACCCCCCTCCGTTAAAAAGCGCGAATTTGGCACTCTAGATCATTCGCCTGATGCTGCGAACGGTGCCGGTTCGGTTGAATCGTATGTGCCACTTTCCTCCTCGTGACCTCGCCTTGTAATGCCGGGACACATGTGCGGCAAAGTGGGGCACCAACACAATGTGCCCGGGCTCCACCTGGACTTGTATCGGTGGATGTGGTTCCGGGCCTTTGGCCAGGAGGACCTCAGCTTCTCCCGTGCTGGTGGTTGCGGGCCGTGGTGCTTCCTTCGGCGGCGTGGTAGCTGCTGTCGATGGTGGCGTTGCGGCCGTGGCATTTCCTGGGGGCACGATCAGGGCCCTCGGCATGGTTGGCGCTGGCCAGGCTGTCGTGGCTACGCTCGGGACCGTAGTGGTGGTCGTTGGCTTGGCTGTGGCTTTTCTCTGTTTCGGCAGCGGCGGGGGCGGCGACGTCAGCCAGCTTAATTTCTGCCGCTGTTGCTGGTCCGACCGTTGACGTCTGCATCCCACGACGGGGATGCTTCTTCTCGCCGGTGGTTGGACGGCTGCCTCGGTGACGGTGGCGGTAGTAGCGACTGCTCCGGGCTTGAAGAGTCGCGTCCACGTGGCGCCGAAATCCGGGTTGGCTGGATCATATTCTACTGGCTCTGCCAGCAGATCGTTGATCTCCGCAACGATGTCCTGATCGATCGTGTTTTCCATCGGTGTGTTCATTGCGAAGGCTGCGATCTATCTGAGCCTTTCATTTTTTTTTCGGAAATTTCAGGCGGTCTCTCGTATATTTTCGTGACTTCATTAGCTGGAGGGGGTGTTGATGTTTACGGCTCTTTTGTCTCGTCATCATCCTCCGTAGCCGTTTCGTTATTATCATCTGTTTCGAAGTCGTTATTGTTTTCATTACCAGCGGCCTCGCTGTTTTCGTCGTCGCTGTCTTCGGAGCTGCTTGCGTTGTCGTTGTCCTCTGGTGGTGGGGCGGTCGGCGCAGGTTTCAAATCTTGTACGTGGATGTCGCGGATCCACTTTCCGCCGCAATCTCGTAAATCTACTATTACGGGTGATACGATGCGACGTACCTCGAGGGGGCCTCGGAACTTCGGCGCGAGTTTTGCGTTAAACGCAGCAGCTTTATTCGAGAGTGGGTATTCCCTTTTCCAAACCCACTCTCCTATCTTCGGTTTTCATGATCGGCGTCGTAAGTCGTAATATTTTTGTTGGCGTTGAAAAGCGTGCGCGAGGTTGATTTTAACGAGTTCGAAGGCCTCCTCGAGGTGTCGGCGCGTTTCGTCAGGTGGTGGTGCAGCGACGTTCGAGGCCGCATCCCGATTGAGGGGGGAAACTGGTTCGCGGCCGAAAATTATATAAGCGGGTGTATATCCCGTGGCGTCGTGCTTCGCTGAATTGTATGCAAATTGCAATTCGGGCATGCGCTCGTCCCAGTTTCTGTGATTTCTGTCCACATATTGTGAAATTATGGTTTTAATGACGCGATTCGTCCGTTCGACCGGATTACAGTGGGGCGCGTGTACAGGCGTATATGTGTGTCGCACGTGGTGCGCGGCGAGCATTTTCCCTAGCTTCGCGGACTTTAAAATATGAAAATATGAAAATTTAAGCGAAAATGCTTTATATATATGTATATATACAGGGTGGACAAAATAAAGCGTTACGAATTTTTATCTTCAAAAATATGGATTCTACAGAAAAAAGTATATATATTTTATTCTTTTCAGATCGCAGATCAAGCGGTGCGTCAAACGTTGCAAAGGAGGGATCGGAGAAACGCAACAAGGTACGCCGGCGGAGTATACGCGCAGCCAGCGTATACTCCGGCGGCATACGCGTCGTCCGCGCTAATCGCAAGGTACGCGTTGCCCGCACCACCAACTGCAGTGTACGCATCGCCCGCACCACCAAGTGCAGGGTATGCGTTGCCCGCACCACCAACTGCAGGGTACACGCTAACGCCACTACCACCGCTGCTTTCGCCAGCATACACGCCGCCAGCGCCAGCATATGCGCCGCTGCCGCCAGCATACGCGCCGCCGGCGCCAGGATACATGTGGCCTTACATGTAAAATTATGGTAAATGTTCCTATTTTACTACGAAAATCTACTCTTATTCTAATTCAACTCTAATTCTAATAGCTTCTTCTGTTCTTTTCAAGCTAGAAGTGTGGCTAAGAGGTCCGAGAATTGGCCTAAGAAGTCCTTCAATGCAATTATCACCTACGGTGGATTCTATAATTTTGACTGAGAGAAGTCACTCGTTCCCGTCCCACAACCAGCAAACCATTTATTTTTATATTATTTTTATTTACTGAATTAAATGTCATTTTTCTTTTACTGAGAAAGAAATGTTCTACATTGTAGTAAATATTAGTTTACATACAATTGTGACTCCATTTACTAAAATAAAGCAAATTTTTCTTTTTATTAGTATATTACTATAAAATACACATATACTAATGAAAAAAAAAATTTTCTTTAATATAGTAAATGGAGTCACAGTTATATGCAAACAAATATGTATTAAAATGCAGAACATTTTTTTCTCGGTGTATGTATACTTCAATCGACAACGTAAGGCAGCACCATATGATATTATGCAAGATAAAGTTCTTTATTTTATTTTGGTCAAATTTTAGAGTACAAAACGTAATGTATTTTCCTGAAAAACAAAGCCTGAATAATCAATGCTTATGTCACTTTTTCTTTTTTCTTATAGTACTCTAAATTGATACCCTAAGGCCGGCTCCAGACTTGTATTGTATTACCAATATCGTGATATTTTCTTATCAAAATACGAATATCTTGGTTCTAATGAAACGCCAAGGCCTTGTTTTCAATCCGTATTTCTATCCCATATGCAAATTGAAAACAAGGCCTTGGCGTATTATAACCAACATATCCGTATTTTGATAAGAAAATATCATGATACGATACGGTGACACGGTATATGTTTGGACCCGGCCTAAACTTGTAACGTGTAACTAAGAATAATCCTGCATAAATTTCTCTTTTGTGTTTTTAAAGTAATTTAGTTCTATTATAAACAAACAATTTTTAGAAATTGTCAGATTTTAATTTTGCAATTACAATAATTGTCATTGGTGCTGTCGCTTTTACTGTAATGCTACATGTATGTGAAGTATACTGTAACATATATAATTTTTATATGGACACAATATGTATAAAACCAGTGTTTTGTAATTAAACGAAATTATAAAAAGAATTTATTTATTTTATTCGATAAATTCACACATAGTTATAGAAGTAATTTTAAATAAATTAGGAGCGTACAAGTCAGACATACGAAAGAGAATCTTACGTCAATTATCGCATTGTTTTAAATAAAAGGTACTCATCTTCGTAGCAAATCTGAATTTACAATCGGTGAAATATTGCTTTCGATCTCTGCTTGTGTAATAATACATATATCACATCGGGCGACAAATATTGAGCGAAAGAGATACTCGGTTATTTGTTCTGATTGTGTTATCGTTTCGGAAACCATCTATAAGCGGTATAAGACGAAATAATAAATAGTTTTCTTGTTCTAAATAACATTACCGTTCTCTTTCGTCAAATGTACCCTAGAACCCTAACACCACACTTGTAAAAAAATCCTGATTTTACCATACTTATACGCAACCCAGTGTACTTCAGAGAGAGAGAAAAAGAGAGAGAGAGGATAAAGTAAATAAAATTAATAAATGGGTGCGTGCGTGCGTGCGTGAAAATGTAAATTACATACATATGAGAGAAAGGAATAATACGAGAGACATCTGTCTTTGTCTAACGAGACATATCTGTACGACATATCTGTCCTTGTCTAATGAGATCTGTACGACGGGAGATATCTATCCTTGTCAGATTGCAGCGATTGCAACGCCATCTCTCGCAAGATCCTGGCAACTATTGTATACAGGCCATACTGCTCTTCATGTCATTCCGCATATATATTTGCATGTATAAAAGTTAAAACAATGACACTTTTTTTCTAGACTTCTATCGTAGTTGTAATTGCACGATATTGTTCTTTAATGTTTTCCCTAGAGGGCTAGATTCTCATTTTGTATATATAAACTGAGGTATTTTTGTATAACCAAATATTGTCGTCAGTGACAGCTCTGTGCCCAAATTTTTAATTTCTTTTTCGTTTTGGAAGTTAAAACGGATCTAGCCCTCTACATTTTTGTGCGTACTTTAATTCTACACTAAATTTTTGCAATTCCGTAAAGCCAATTAAAAGTGGTTTGCTTTTAACTAAATGTCGGTAAAACAGACGGGTGCAGGATCCCCTTAATAGAGCAGCTCAAGCTCACAACATTGCTCCCATATCCGTAGACAGAATTTTAAGAAAAAATAAATTACATCCATACAAACTGCAATACGTTCAAGAATTGCAAAACGGAGATGATGAGCGTCGTATACGCTTCTGTGCAAGAATGATGGACCTAATAGATGCCTCGCCCAACTTTCCTTATCAAATTGTTTTCACAGACGAGGCAACCTTTACATTGACGGGAGAGGTTAATAATCAAAATTTTCGTCTCTGGTCAGATGAAAATCCGAATTGGGTGCGGGAGTCATACACAATACCCACAAAAAATAAATGTATGGGGCGGCATGATAGACGTTTATGTGATAAGGCCACTTTTGGGAGGACAACCTCAATGCTCATAGGTACGAAAGATTACTTGTAGATGAAATAATTCCAGCCATACAAAATATTTTTCCAAATAACTTTGAGCAAATATGGCTTCAGCATGATGGTGCTCCGCCTCATTTTGGTGCAGGGCCACGTCGAATTTTAAATGAAGTTTTTCCGCAAAGGTGGATAGGAAAAAGAAACCGAAATGAGGGTGGGAAAAGTTGGCCACCTAGGTCACCAGATCTAACTCTTCTTAATTATTACTTTTGGGGCTATCTGAAGAGTAAGGTTTACGAAACAAAACCTCAAAATATCCAAGAATTGATGCAGCGAATAAGGGATAAAGCAGCCTTGATACCTGCTGAATCAAATCGTAGAGCTATTTCTGCGTTCTATCAAAGATTGGCATACTGTCAAGAAGTCAATGGAAACCACTTTCAGAATTTACTCTAACACTTAAACACCCAAAAAAAAAAGTAAATCAAGGTTGTAAAATTTATAATTTAGGAAAATGTAAATAATAATTACTTTTTTACTTTTTTAATTGTAATAAAATTCGAGTTTAATTACAATTTTAAAATGTATTTGTAATTGAACAACTTTAATTACAATTCCGAAAAACATTTGTACTTAAACTCAATTTAAATTAAAATTATGTAAAATAATTAGTAATTAAGAACTTTAATCACAAAAGTATTGTTATTTACAACTCTGCTAGTGTAAATCCGACCGTGCAACCTTCACGTGGTACATCTTTGGTAACGCTGATGCCGGCGGTATCGTAGCTTTCAAACTCCATAACTTGAAAAATACTTAATAAAAATATACTTTATTATAGTTTTTTGAAAAGCTTTCGAGGTAAGCTATAAGAATATGCAATCAAAAATAGGGGTTTCCATTTAAAAATTTTAAAGTTATTTTTACTTGGCATTAACAAAGTTATTTGTTGTCACACTAATATTACTATTTAATGCGTTACTTGAAACCCTACAACTTTTGTCTGAAACATTTTTTTCTAAAATGCGTAGTTTTCAAAATATTTAGGGGTTTCCATACTTTTGGTAAACCCTGTATATGGCCTAAAGACCGAGAAAGGATCGCAGCTTAATTTTGTAGGTTCCACCATACGAGGCAGGCGGAATGTTCCAAATGGAACGGTATATGTTGTCCGCGCTGATATAACGCATGGGACTCAGTAGCTTAAAACCGTGCCTAGAGGCAGAGCATGGTTCCCGGAATCATCTCCTGTTTTCGCGTACTCCGAAAATAGAGACGAAATCAATAGTTTTTTTTGCATAGCCGTCGACTCTCTCCTTTGTCTCGGATGTCTCGTGCCTGAGGTGAACACCCGACACAGAGCGAGAGAGCTGTCGACAATAACAGTCGATCGGTTGTCGACCCCGACGTCAGTTGATTCGTCATTAGACGAAATCGAATTAACTGATTCTCGGGCTGTCGACGGCTGATTGGCTCCGGAGAATTTTTGACGCTCCGGGGGGAGAGAATCTTCCAGAAATACAGGAAGATAAAACCCCGGAGCGGAGCACTCTCTTGGCAATTTTGTCAAAAGTAATCGGTAGACTATCTCAGCGAAGACTCGTCGTAGCTCGCGTGCGATCCTTCGCGTCGATTCTTTTGCGTTCGCATACAGAATACACCGCCGTCGCAGATATTCTTCCATTGCTAGCGGGACCGATTCCGAATACTCCGTCGTCACTGAAATCATTCCGTTGCTCGCGGAACTGAATCCCTGTAAATAGTGTAAATAAACTGTATATTGACAATTTCGCTATATAAGATCTTTGTAACTTCCCACTCGCGCACAGGATATATGAAAGATGTTACATATATCACCGAACCGCGTAATCCAGAAGAAGTAATTGCAAGAATTCACGCAAGCATAATAAATATCGATGCAGCGATGTTACAACGCATCCGTAATAATATTATTATAAGAGCTACGGCCTGTATCGAAGTAGGTGGCAGAAATTTCGAGCATCTATTATAATAATTGTAGAAATCTACATTTTTTGGGTTAAAATAAAACAAATTACTTGTTCCTAGAAATAAGTTAACAAGTTATAATTTCTTATTTGTTAATTAAATTAGAAAAAAGTATAATAGTTTTGGTAAATATGCATATTAGGTCAATCCTCACCGATGACCTTGATCTTGACATATGTTGTCAAGGTCATCCTCCTGAGTGACCTTCAGAAGGTTTTAGTTGGCGGTCATTGTTTATTAAAAAGTTATAAACAAAAAGAAAATTGAAACTATAGCAGTTATTTTGAGTATTGAAAGGCATAAACGACCTTGACCTTGACATATGTTGTCAAGGTCACCCTCCTGAGTGACCTTCAGAAGGTTTTAGCTGGCGGTCATTGTTTATTAAAAAGTTATAAACAAAAAAAGTTTGGTATGGAAAATTATTAAGAGCAGTGAATTGTTGGTATATTGAAAGGAAAGTTATTTAAAGCAGAGAATAGTTGGTATATTGAAAAGTATATACACAATTTTATGTATTAGAAAGCGTGAATACAAGTATTCTCTGCTTTAATCATGGCAAAAGCATGTTAAAGCTTTGTTAAAGCAGATAATAGTTGGTTATTAACAAAACCTATAGGTTAGTGACGCGCTTTACAAGTATGTGCTTTCTAAGTTGAAGCACTTTTGCCATGATTAAAGCAGAGAATACTTGTATTCACGCTTTCTAATACATAAAATTGTGTATATACTTTTCAATATACCAACTATTCTCTGCTTTAAATAACTTTCCTTTCAATATACCAACAATTCAGTGCTTTAAATAATTTTCCCCACCAAATTTTTTTGTTTATAACTTTTTAATAAACAATGACCGCCAACTAAAACTTTATGAAGGTCACTCAGGAGGGTGACCTTGACAACATATGTCAAGGTCAAGGTCGTTTATGCCTTTCAATACTCAAAATAACTGCTATATTTGTCAAACTTTTTCTGTTTATAACTTTTTAATAAACAATGGCCGCCGGCTAAAACCTTCTGAAGGTCACTCAGGAGGTTGACCTTGACGACATATGTCAAGGTCAAGGTCATCGGTGAGGTTTGACCTAATATGCATATTTACCATAGTTTTTATTGCTCAAATTTTAGTTAAATAAAAAAATACAATAATTTACTTTTCTTGTAATGTATGGGACAGACGTATTTATTTATTTAAAGACAGTTGTACAAAGTTAATAATAATGAGATAACGAAACTATCCTTTTGGTTTTTACCGAGAGTGCTATTACTTTTTAGGGAAAAAAAATAATTATTGCAAAGGACACAATTAAATAAAATAAACAATTTAGACAATATTTGCAAAATTCGCTGAAATAACGAGTATCATTTAGTAAGTTTAATTCGCTTGATCGCAAAGCCTTGCGCTTTACTCAGGTCACCACATGATCCGCATGTTAACAACGATCAAAAGAGGACAAGCCCTCAGCAAACGAGAGTATCAGCTGTGCTTGTGCCGACTGTCCTCCCGCGTCTCATTAGTACCGAGCTTTCCGCCAAACCGCTAAGTTCGATCAAACTAATTATAGCAAAGAAGTAATAACTTGCATGAAATTATTATGCGATTACGATTTCTAATTAATTATAAATCTTATTTATTTAATATTTCCTTAATATTAATGTTATTGTAGTAATATGAATTGTAGTAATCCCAATGTTTCTTTGTAATCTACAATATTAGCGTTAAAATTTTAATGATTTAAAGATTTCTTATTTGTAACGCTTATTTATTAACATCATTAATTTAAAATCAATGTCATGAAATCGCGCGCGGTAACGTACGGAGAACACACACAATCTTTTGTCCACCGCGCCCGTCATGTCAGTGCAGCATGCTGAAGTGCGGTCTCACTAATACTACCGCACGCGCGACTCATGGACAGGTGTCCGTCTAAACCTAGTCTGTAATTGGCTAGCTTTAAACCCTTATATCTTAAAAACTACTGTTTGCAATAAAAATTTACATATAACTTTTTAACTTAATTTCTTGAGAACTTCTTTGCAATAATATTTTGTGTCGCGAATTTTGAGACACCCTGTAAGTAGGTAGGCAAAGGGAGTTCTAAATTATTTGTTGGCGAGGGGTAAGCAAGGCAGAGGGGTTCCATGTAGTACCTAGAGAGACTCATAGATGGCGTTCACGACCAAGATCACGGTCGATAATATCGATCGAGATCACGAGATCTCTTTTACCATCCAAACTAGTCACATGGTCTTTTTTACCATCCGAACTAGTCCGATGGTACATACGATTGTTAACTGTACGTATAGATAACATACTGAATTATAAGATTTAATAAGTTTTTTTACCTATTATACATATCGACCGTGATCTTGGTCGCGAGCGCGTTCTATGAGGTGGTCTCTATGCCCGGCGGAAGGGGGGGGGGGAGGCGGGGGGCGTAAGGCAAGATCCCGGAGGGGGATCGTGCAATTGCGTTGAGAAGTCCGCGTTGGAGAGGGATTTAGGCGCGCTTGTCGGGACATAGTGTAATATTTCAAAAAATACAAAGGCGATCAGCTATAACTTATGACACCAACAATAAATCATCGTGACGTCGATTTATCTTCTTTCCTTTTCTTTTCTGTGAAAAGCCCTTTATCGAGGGCTTCGTGTCCGAACATGTTTCACAACGCCATTTTGGGGTTGTAACGTCACGTATTACGTTTCTTTTTTTCGCTCGACTTATTCCCCTTCGCTTTCTCGATCTTTCCTCCTCGGTATTTTAATATTTTAATATATTTTAATAATATAATAATTTTGTTAGTTCCTTAAATTTATAATTTAAAAAAGAGACATTATTGCAACGCATAATTTAAATAAGGAATAGAGGAGAAGGAGGTGGAAGGAAAATTAATTTAAAATTTTTTACCGGGTTATTATACATTTATTTATTCATTAACCTACTACATCATATCCCCATTTAAACAAGGGATCATATCACCCACATACATCAATAGATCTCTCCCTCAAGGCATCATACAAAATTTTATCTATAGCATACACTATTAGTTCACATTCTAAAATTGAATTTTTATCACAAACGCCGCGCAAGATTTTAGCGGCGTCATATTTTTCGGTAATACGATTTTTATTAAGATACTTGCACATTCTCTACATTTCGCATCTACCTCTCTCGCTTGCGGTGCTAGCTCGAGGTATACATTATCGAGACACTGTTCGAGCTCAGATAAAAATAATATAGTTTGTAACGATGCACCCCTGAGTATGCATCGTCCCGGCCGTCCACCAGCCGAGCCGCCCGGCCGACCACCTGTCGGGCGAAGAAAGGGAGCGGAATGCCCCCACACATTTTTTTAAACGACATAAAGTCGGCGCAATCGCTGCCGGATATCGATTCGAGACAAACGGATCGATATCCGAAAGCGCCCGAACAATTATCGAGCGCGTTCGCGACGCCGGAGCGCTCGGCGCCCCTACTCCGGCCCGACATCCCCGCCACGTGCGTCTCCGCGTCAGCGATACCCCCGCTACCGAAATAACGAGCCCGGGGGGTATAAAAAGGCGACGATTTTGCCTAATTAGAAGACTCCGTCGTGAGACAGTAATCCGACCAGACCTGTCCGCTGCTCACGACTTCCAGTCCCGATCCTGCTCCTTGCAAATCACCAGCCGTGTCGACGAGGTTGAGAGTACTCAGTCTCTATTCGGGAGTTCCCGTACGCCGACACCGCTGTCCTGAGCCCCGGTCGTACTGGCGAAGTTGAGCGTACTCGTCTCTTCCGAGAGTTCTCGGTAACCGGTACCACCGTTTATCACACGCCAAAGTCCACGTTCTCTGTACGCCGGGCGTACCCGGCCGTGGTCTTTTCCTTGACGTGCTCTGGACAGAGCGTGCTTTGTCCTGCCGGTTGTCCCCGGTTGCCGTCTACGTGTACTGTGGAGGAGAGTACCCCTCCCAGTCGGGTGTTCCCGATTACACGCAGCTTCCTGACATCTTGTCAAGATCCTCGTGCCGCGTATCCACACGCCATTTCAACGCGCTCGTCCATGCAGCCCCGCGTGCTGTACCCGCCTCACGCTATCATAACATACGCCTAATCGCTCCGCGTGCCGTACACGCCTCGCGCCGTTCTCAGGTATTTACACGAATCTTGTAAATTAAGCGCCGCCTACTTATACGCGCTACTTGCCTTCTCGCGACGCCCCACGCGGGCCATCGACCGCGCTACTTTCACTTTTCGCGACGCCCCACGCGGGCCATCGACCGCGCCCATCGACCGCGATACGAAGCGTCCCGTCAGCTACCGCCGTAGGCCGGTCACGTAAATTCGGGAAACTATCGCGCATCGCCTTGCGATCACCTCGCACGCATATTGTAAAGCGAACTAATACTTGTAATAACAACGCGACATTTCTATAAATTGTAAAAGCGATACTGAGGATGTTGCCGCCTCTAATATTGTAAATCTAATAACCTCAGTTTATAATAAACCTTCAGTAAATTATAAGATACCGTTATCTCGTCTCTTCCTCCGCGCCTCTTTCTCGACCCTGACCAGCCGCGAGCTAAGATCCGAGCATCGGGAAAACAGGTTGTTTTAAGTTCTTGGTTTCATGTACAAGCATGTATCGTTTAACGTAAGTTTTGCACCCCGGCGTCACGTATTTTAACGAGTTCCATTTTTAGTTCTCGTATAGACAACAATGAAAATGTGGTGACTCTATAAGTTTTTCGATGTCCATGCGTCTTTCCATGATCGTTGTCCATGTTCCATAGGGCATCGCGATCCGGTTTCCTCGGTTGTCGCCAAGGATCAATTCCACAAAAGAACTGTGTGGAGGTCTCACGCTGATCCCAATTTCCAAATACTTATAAGCAGTTGGTGTCAATGCGAATCGTCTGCTCAAGATACGAGGCGTATAACGAGGTTTCAATTTATCGAAAAAACTGTAGATAAAAAAATAGATAAATGATTTATGGAAAAATAAGTTTTGGAAAAATATATGCAAAGTAATACTTACGCATTACGCTGGTTCGATGGAATTTCGCAAGGAATCGGCACGTAATAATTCATACTTGTGCTGCTTCCCGCAGAGGAGTACATCGCTGTTGGTTACACGATTCGAACTGCTTCCACGTGACTGATGCAAGACTGAACATGTAAGGATTGCGTACGACTCTTCGGTGTAACAAAATTATAAGGAAAGGGAAGGAAAGAGATTATTCCTCTTCCTTCAGCATTTCAAGCACCAATGTCAGCGCTGCTTACGTAGAAGTTATTTAAAAAAATTCTAAGAAATGGAAGGGAAGGGATTATTCCCTTTCCTTCAGCATTTCAAGCGCCAATGTCAGCGCTGCCTACGTAGAAGTTATTAAAAAAATTCTAAGAAATGGAAAAAAGTAAACGTTATAAGAAACGCAAAGAAAGCCAACGCATCTTTCAAACATCTGTTAACCACCAACAACTAATGGGGAAAGGGAAAAGGAAATAAAACGTAAAGTTTATATAATTTATTTATTTTCATAAAAAGATGACACTTCTTTCTCGTATTTCGACCACCAGTTAAATATTTTAAATACGTTTTGTAACGCGCAATTCTTCGTACGTTTTCCGCATCGCATAGTATTAGTATTATCTAGATTATTTAAACATTCGATGTCTTCGTAATCCGCACCCAGAGTCTCGACGATCATTTTCTTTCTCGCAAAATCTTCAAGCAGATTCAGCAGCTATTCTAGTTTCTGACATCCCTTGACGTACACGAGAGTCGGTGCATCTCGTCATCCTCTTCTGTACCAAGCACGGCCGATGTAATTAGGCGTTTAGCCATGCCGTACGATACGTTTGCGTCTTCCCATCGTAATCCATGGTGATTTGCAATTAACCAGGTAGCGCATGATTTGTTGAATTTTGTGAGGAGCGATCTGTACTATACCTTATCGCGATGCATCTCCTTCTCTTATATCAGAATATTTGCAGACAGTGCAATTTACGTGATCTTGCGCACTACGTTCGACAACGGGCTATGTTCGATTACGCGATCATGCAAGATGAGGCAATAGGCGGTAATATTCGCGAGTACATTTTCTTTGCAGTCGAATTCTATTCGCACATCCACGGTGGCGCTCTTGACGGACTCGTTCTGTCGCGAGCAATCAATGACAACAAAAGGTCCTTGCGTCAGGAATGTGACCACGGTGCACAACGTTTCGTAGCAGTCGAATCCGTAATAAGCTTTACGGAAACGTGCATACATATAAAAAAGGATGGCGTATCGTTTTTGTCAATGTCTAGATTCATGCCGTCGTATGGATAATATTCAGAGTTTAGATATAGTTTCACGTTGGTCAAGTTACAGTGGTCGAATCGACTAGCATCTCGAAACATAACATTCTTTTGACAAGTTTGGAGAGCAAAGATAACGTATCGCGGTTTTTCTAGCTGAGTCGCAGTCTTGACGGCCCATGAATGCTTCGTCGATCTCTGCAGCAGGGGGTACTCATACAGATCCCATGGACGGAAACTCATACTCAGATAACGCCCGTTTTCCAAGGCGCGCAGTATCGATAGCTTGTTGACCTCGTTTAATGTAACATGAGGCATTCGCCACTGTACTTTAAACAATTCGACTTCCGGCTCCGTTGCCGGATTTCCTACAATAGTATTATTATCGCTACGCGCTCGTATCAAAATTAATTCGTGACGAGCGTTAACAACCACGCGTTTGTAATCTTCGCAAAAGCCCAGCAACATCTTGAGCGGTACGCAAAGTTGAAGTATCCTTCCGATATGGTTGATCCAATGTCCCATCCAGCATTCCGCATGATCGAAGCATTGTCGTACGTTAGCGATACATAGTTTTTGATAGTCCTGGTTATTCCAACGTTTCTGCTGCGATCAATCTCCACGCCGTTAAATTCATATCGAATTTCATCAAACATGAACGCTACACAATTATTTACAAGCGTTGTCTGCGACTCGTCGTTCCTTTTCTTTATCTTTAATATTCCTTCAACGTAGAGAAAACTTTTGCACGGCAACGTATACAGATCCTGCTGTTGTATGGGTATTCGTATCTCGTCGCTATGCTCAAACGTTGTTTTGGCGTACGGGTTGTAGATAGTCTTGTCTCTCGCGTGCTCTGAGTCGTTCAACACGAGCGTCTCGTATGTCGCGCACACTCACACGCTCGTTATCGCTGCTGCCGTCGTACGTGCAATCTCACGGTGATCCCTTTTTTTCGAAAATCAAGCAATCGCCCGTCTTGATCCACGACGCGTATCGTTGAATCTGTAATGCTCCGCGTGATGACTGGCAGGTAAATGATCTGCGCCGGCGTTTTTGATATCTTATATCCTGGTGGCACGCTCGGAGAAAATTCATGTATCGTATGAACGCGTTTACCGTTGCTGTCACGTTACACTCTATGCGGATTATGTTTATGTTAATAATATTAATCGGTAGATCCGATTGGTGCCATTTTTCCGGCTGTATTATACGCTTCGGCGAGAATCCCTGCAGCGATCCAATGATGTTGGGCTTGCTAAAGTTTACACTGAAAGCGCAATTGATCTCGCTCTTCATCGTGTTGTAATTAGCACGGAGCACCATCGGGTATTTTACAGTCTCGTCCTCGTCCTCGTCGCTGTTCGCACGATTGTCACTTCTGACGGTCCCGTCTTCCGTGATATCCTCGACCGATGCAC
The DNA here is from genome assembly GCA_030770355.1 of Harpagoxenus sublaevis. NCBI lineage: Eukaryota > Metazoa > Arthropoda > Insecta > Hymenoptera > Formicidae > Harpagoxenus > Harpagoxenus sublaevis. Next base: position 22,331 of record JASTWR010002238.1, read on the forward strand.
GATTATCGCGATTGTTGGAACGACCTACACCTCGCGGGCGTTTCCGTAAAATTGCGCGTTTCAAAAACTGGTGTATGGCACGTATCTCGTACGATCTCTCGGGAATTGTAATTTCCGTGTCATCCTCGTCGAAATAGAATTTATTATTCGAGGAATTCACGTTCGGTATCGTGTGATAAGTTTCAAAAACTGTTAGACCGAGCTCGTAGTCACCGTCGCTCAAATCTATGGCGGGAAAGTAGTGCACCGCGAAGATGCTGCTCTTCCCGGTCAGTGTGAATGTCATAGACATGTCGGGGAAACCGTTTAACGAACACTGAGTTTCCGCGGGCGCCGTTAACCTTTAAATTCGCACCGATTCATCGATCGTCTGGAGAAATCGCAGACACAATTGTCCGCAGATGCACTGATCGTAAGTTTAAAAAGGCGTGTGATTGTACTCAATCTTTGTCACGCTCGGTCCGAAATATCGCACCAATTCGTTCGGCGGTCGAAGATTACCGTGACTGTCGAAATACATCACGCGGTTTTCCCTCTTTGCGTACGCCACCCAATGTGTACCGGGACCCGCTTCATCGTCCAAATTTACAATACCGCTCTCGTTTCGTCGTATGCCGCCGATCGGTAACGAGTCACGCATAAAGACACCTCTAAAATACGGAATGCGCATACGCTTTGCCAGTTGTTGCAGTTGTACGTTAGTAGTTGCACCCGTGGGCATATTTAACGCCTCTTTGACGGTTTTTCCTTTCTTTTTCTTCTTCGATGTCATGCCCTGCCCGCGTTTGTACGGAGCGAGATTAATTCCGCGACCTTCTATGCCGCGATTGTGACGTTGCATCTCTTCTAACTGACGCAACGCGGCTTTGTTATCGTTCACGGCTTTTGCGACTCCCGCCGCCCCGCCGGCCAGAGAACCGAGAACTCCCAGCAACGGTATAATTGGTAATACACCGCCTTGTTTCGCTGTTGGAAGTATTCGTTTTTTCGATGCTCTCTTCTTCTTTTTTACGGTTTCAGACCGCTGTAGCAGCAGCTCTCTCTCCGAGACCCGAATCTTTCGCGGTGACACGTTCTAACGCTCGCTTGGCGAGTATCTTGTCCGCCGCGTGTCTGTCGGTGAGATTGTTGCTACGCGAATACGCTATGTCGTGCTCGCGACACGCCGCGTCCAACGGATTAATACCTTGATCACATCTGGCTAATCGTTCTTCCAACCGAGTGCCCGGACCGCAAAACTGATAGCTTGGAATATGCAATTCAATAGGAAGTGCGTGTATCGCGCGGTTTAACAGGCATATGCCTATTTTCGTTGGCATTCGTAGCAATTCTTTATCAATGGTGCGGGACCGTCGATGTGCGTTTGCTGCCACGGTTGACTGTAATGTTCATAACAACGACGATAGGTCTTTAACTTCCA
>JASTWR010002239.1:0-23750 GCA_030770355.1 Harpagoxenus sublaevis
CAATTTCGAAATATGGGTTGGGGGGGAAGAAAGGGGCAAAGAGGTCGAGATGGAAAAATCTTCCAATGGAAGATTTCTGCGAGTTAGAAATGCTGACAAAATTTTCTAATTTTTATAATTTCACTGAAAATAAGTAGTAGTCAATAAGAAAATAAGTAGCACAAAAAAAGTAAGTAGTCTTTTGTAAATAGTAATTTGAGGTGTATTTTGAGGTGTAAATTAAAATAAAATAAAATAAAAAATAAAAATTATGCTTACTTTTCATTTTTAGTGTATGTATATACCTATGGGATGGATATAGTTAACTTGCGATTATAGTGCATCATAAATGATAACGTGTAGGAATATTATCACGAGAAACAACATCTGCAATTATAATTTGATTGCGAACACGATGGAAAGGATTGACTTTCACATTTGTGCATGCATATATACAGGGTTTACCAAAAGTATGGAAACCCCTGAATATTTCGAAAACTACGCATTTTAGAAAAAAATGTTTTAGACAAAAGTTGTAGGGTTTCAAGTAACGCATTAAATATTAATATTAGTGTGACTGCAAATAACTTTGTTAATGCCAGGTAAAAGTAACTTTAAAATTTTTAAATGGAAACCCCTATTTTTAATTGCATATTCTTATAGCTTACCTCGAGAGTTTTTCAAAACACTATAATAAAGTATTTTTTTGTTAACTATTTTTCAAGTTATGGAGCTTGAAAGCTACGATACTGCCGGCATCAGCGTTACCCAAGATGTACCGCGTGGAGGTTGCACGGTCGGATTTACACTAGCAGAGTTGTAAATAACAATACTTTTGTGATTGAAGTTTTTAATTACTAATTATATTACATAATTTTAATTTAAATTGAGTTTAAGTACAAATGTTTTTTGGAATTGTAATTAAAGTCGTTCAATTACAAATAGGTACATTTTGAAATTGTAATTAAACTCGAATTTTATTACAATTAAAAAAGTTATGGCCAATTCTCTCTCCTCATTTTGGTTCCTTCTTGGGTCTTTCTATCTTATGGGGAAAGAGGGAGTGGGAGAGGGTCAGCGCGAGGGGAGGGAGAGGGAAAAGGCAATTAGGTCATTGGAGATGACCCTCTTAGGAAGAGTCCAATGGGATCCTCCAATGGCCTAATCGCCCTCTCCCTCCCCCACCCTCGCGCTGACCCTATCCCACTGGATCAACACTCCGAGAGGGTATAAAATACAAGCGCCAAGATGTTCAGTGTTTTTTTCTTGCGAATAATCACGTAGGTAGGGTGATAGCGTCCTAGAGCGCTCTCTGCTTCTGCCGAGGACTTTTCTCTTTTTAATTCGCAAATTAATAAATTAAAAATTAAACGTTTGGCTAAAAATGGCTAATGAATTATCGGAGCGTGAAAGAATCACTATCCTAATGATGCGCGGATGGGGTGATAATGAATGATCGTTCACTGATGTCGTTCGATTATTTAATACCACGTATCCGAATCGTCAAATTAGTAAATCCACTGTTTTGAAAACTGTACGACGTTTTCAAGAAACTGGTAGTGTAAAAAGTCGCTTAGGTCTGGCAGGCCATCATCTGCAACTAATAACGACAAACAACTTGATGTTCTGCAGACTTTTATTGAAAATCCCCATACATCTGTTAATAGAGCAGCTCAAGCTCACGACATTGCTCCCATGTCCGTACACAGAATTTAAAAAAAAAATTAATTACATCCATACAAACTGCAATACGTTCAAGAATTGCAAGACGGAGATGATGAGCGTCGTATACGCTTCTGTGCAAGAATGAGGGACCGAATAGATGCCTCGCCCGACTTTCCTTATCAAATTGTTTTCACAGACGAGGCAACCTTTACATTGACGGGAGAGGTTAATAATCACAATTTTCGTCTCTGGTCAGATGAAAATCCGAATTGAATGCGGGAAAGTCATACACAATACCCACAAAAAATAAATGTATAGTGCGGCATGATAGACGCTTATGTGATAGGGCCATTTTTTTTTGGAGGACAACCTCAATGAGGTACGAGAGATTACTTGTAGATGAAATAATTCCAGCAATACAAAATATTTTTCCAAATAACTTTGAGCAAATATGGTTTCAGCATGATGAAGCTCCGCCTCATTTTGGTGCAGGGCCACGTTGAATTTTAAATGAAGTTTTGCCGCAAAGGTGGATAGGAAGAAGGAACCGAAATGAGGGTGGGGAAAGTTGGCCACCTAGGTCACCAGATCTAACTCCTCTTGATTATTACTTTTGGGGCTATCTGAAGAGTAAGGTTTACGAAACAAAACCTTAAAATATCCAAGAATTGAGGCAGCGAATAAGGGATGAAGCAGCCTTGATACCTGCTGAATCAAATCGTATAGCTATTTCTGCGTTCTATCAAAGATTGGCATACTGTCAAGAAGTCCATGGAAACCACTTTCAGAATTTACTCTAAAACACTCAAACACACAAAAAAATGTAAATTAAGATTGTAAAATTTGTAATTTAGGAAAATGTAAATAATAATTATTCTTTTTAAAATTCGAGTTTAATTACAATTTCAAAATGTACCTATTTGTAATTGAACGACTTTAATTACAATTCCAAAAAACATTTGTACTTAAACTCAATTTAAATTAAAATTATGTAATATAATTAGTAATTAAGAACTTCAATCACAAAAGTATTGTTATTTACAACTGCTAGTGTAAATCCGACCGTGCAATCTTCACGCGGTACATCTTGGGTAACGCTGATGCCGGCAGCATCGTAGCTTTCAAGCTCCATAACTTGAAAAATAGTTAATAAAAAAATACTTTATTATAGTGTTTTGAAAAGCTCTCGAGGTAAGCTATAAGAATATGCAATTAAAAATAGGGGTTTCCATTTAAAAATTTTAAAGTTATTTTTACTTAGCATTAACAAAGTTATTTGCAGTCACACTAATATTACTATTTAATGCGTTACATGAAACCCTACGCCTTTTGTCTAAACCATTTTTTTCTAAATGCGTAGTTTTCGAAATATTTAGGGGTTTCCATACTTTTGGTAATCCCTGTATATACATATATGCATGCACAAATCATTTTATTTTATATATATATATATATATTTTATATCATAAGAAAACATAAAATTGTTAGAAACAATATATATATATAAAATAAATTGATTTTTTAATTTTTTTATTATTTTGCTTCCTCAGAGGAAGCTTTGTTTTCGTAAAAAAATTTTTTTTTTAGTTGCCGCTGCCAATGTGTTCAGAATGTTCTAAAACGTCGAAAAATCGCTATTTTAAAAAATGTCGGTATGTGTGTATGTCTGTATGTCTGTCTGTCTGTCTGTCTGTATGTGCCAAATTTACCGAAATTTCTATAACTGCAGAACTGATCAACAAAATCTTAACCAATTATATATGAAATAGGGGTAGAAAAGACTGAAGAATATAATAGAATTAGAAAAATTGCGAATATTTTAAAATTTTAACCTTTAAGGGCTACATCTCAAGTCTCAATAATTGAGATTTTTCACAACTTGATGTCTTTTGACAATTTAGTATTAATTATTAGCAACTTTTCTAATTCTATTTAATTCTTCAGTCTTTTTTACCCCTATTTCATATATAATTTTTTAAGATTTGGTTGATTAGACTTAGCTTCATAAAGCTTCTATGTATGTACAAATTCTCCGAAATTTAAAATGTCAATCAAATTTTAAAGAAATTATATATAAAATAGGGGTAGAAAAGACTGAAAAATCTAATAAAATTAGAAATAGCCCGATATCTCGAAATTAATGGAAATTAGAGCAACATTTAAGTCTTAACGAATTTTCTATTTATCTATATAAAATAGAATGTCTGTATGTCAGTATGTATGTTTGTTCTTTATACACTCTTAAACTATTCCACCGATCTGAACGAACTTTTGCACAGTTACTCTTTACATCCTTGCGCAAAACATAGTCTACTACGGAACCTCGATTATTCACTTACCGATCAGCAACTTTATTCCTTGGATTTCCCGGGCGTTTTTTCGGGAATTTCGAGATTGCCCGCTCGCGATGTACGCACAGAACTTCGATATTTCACTTACCGATTACCGATTTTATCTCTTTGTTTTCCCGGGCGTATTTTAAGTCTGTTTGTTCTTTATACACTCATAAACTATTCGACCGATCTGAACCAATTCTTGCACAATTACTCTTTACATCCTTGCGCAAAACATAGGTTACTACGGAATCCCGATATTTCACTTACCGATCAGCGTCTTCATCCCTTGATTTTCCAGGGCGTTTTTTCGGGAATTTCAAGATTGCTCGCTCGCGATGTACACAGAACCTCGATATTTTACTTACCGATTACCGATTTTATCCCTTGGTTTTCCCAGACATTTTTAAAGTGAAATATCGAAGTTCTGTGTACATCGCAAGCGAGCAATCTCGAAATTTCTGAAAAAAAGCCCGGGAAAACCAAGGGATGATTACAGTATTTGTTGAATACTATTCCTTATTTAAATTTAATTTTAATCTCAAATTGAACTTTTGCAATAGGTTTTACAAAAAATATTGTAAGTATGTGGTATTTGCGGAAGATAACAAATTATGTTACATGCGAGCAAACAATCTCGAAATTCCCAAAAAAACGCCCGGCAAAAACCAAGGGATGAAGTCGCTGATCGGTAAGTGAAATATCTGAAAAGCAGAAATAACTCAATAGTGTGAAACTCGAGTAGAAAAAGACCGGTTACGACATGTTCAATTAAGGAAAACGTTTATGCGGTCCGATTTGAAATTAGAGGAATTTAGTTATGATCCAAATTACGAATATAAATTTTTTCCGAGAGTAATAATTGGGAAAATGAATGCAATATGTGATTATTGTCAAGCCAAAAAGTTTAAAACTTAAGCACCTGGAATGTGTTGTTCAAACGGAAAAGTTAAACTACCACCTTTAAGTCAACCACTCGACACACTCCTTATGTTTGTCCACAATATGGATATTGAAACACAAATGAACTCCGAAAGCACACGATATCCTATGGACGTCCATTGGAGTCCACTTAAAGTTCCTGGACTTCAAATGGATTCCAATGGACGTCCGTGGTTGCTTTAACTTCCGTAAATATTGAGATATTGGGTTGTTTTTTTTTTAATCAATAAAGTATCATTTAAGAAAGGTTGATATTGAATTTGGCGATAATCGGTAAAAGGGTTCTTTTTTAAAAAAATTTTTAATTTTTTTAGAAATATTCCTGGTTGCTCTAACTTATGCAAATATTGAGATATAGGGCTAAATTTTTTTTTAATCGATAAAGTATTATTTAAGGAAGGATGGAATTGAATTTAGCAATAATTGGTAAAGGGCTTCTTTCTTTATAAAATTTTGAATTTTTTAAGAAATGCCTTTGATTGCTCTAACTTTTGTAAGTTTTGAAATATTTGGCTATTTCTAATTTTATTATATTCTTCTGTTTTTTCTACCCTTATTTCATATAAAATTCTTTAAAATTTGGTTGATTAGACTCATCTTTATGTATGGACGGATTCCCCGAAATTTTAAATGTCTTTAACTCAAAAACTAATCAACCAAAGTTTAAAGAATTATATATGAAATAAGGGTAGAAAATACTGAAGAATATAGTAGAATTTAAAAAATTGCTAAAATCTTAAAATTTTAACCTTAAAGGGCTACATCCCAAGTCTCAACAATTGAGACTTTTCATAAATTGATATTTGTTGACAATTTATTTTACTCTTATTTTATATATAATTTTTTAAGATTTGGTTGATTAGACTCAGCTTTTTTTAATTCTATTATATTTTTCAGTTTTTTCTACCCCTATTTCATATATAATTTATTATGGTTTGGTTGATTAGACCCAGTTTTATAAAGCTTCAATATATGTACGAATTCTCCAAAATTTCAAATGAGAACAAGAAAGAGAGAGGGAGAAAGAAAGAGAGAGAGGGCGAAAGGGCGCTCTATTGCAAAAGCATTGATTGTTTTTTAAATAAAACTGACGTAAGTGTCTAGCCTAGCATCAGCCAATGTGTGCCAAAAAGCCTAAAGTGCGTTCAGTTTTATTGGGAAACGATCAGTGTTTCGCAAAAGGGCGGCCTTTTGCAAAAGGGCTAATTTTTTAATTGCAGTTAGAACATCTCAAATCTTAATAATTGAGACTTTAAAAAATGATGTTTTAGGATAATAAAAAAAGTGAGCAAGTAGAAACTTGCACATTGCTTTCATATAGCTTTTGTGTGCAAGTAGAAACTTGCACATTGCTTCCTCATAGCTTTAAAGTGTGCAAGTAGAAACTTGCACATTGCTTCCTCATAGCTTTAAAGTGTGCAAGTAGAAACTTGCACATTGCTTCCTCATAGTTTTTAAATGAGCAAGTAGAAACTTGCACATTGCTTCCTCATAGTTTTTAAGTGAGCAAGTAGAAACTTGCACATTGTTTTTTCATAGTTTTTAAGTGAGCCAGTAGAAACTTGCACATTGCTTTCTCATAGTTTTTAAGTGAGCCAGTAGAAACTTGCACATTGCTTTCTCATAATTTTTAAGTGAGCAAGTAGAAACTTGCACATTACTTAATCAACATTTTATTTCGCTTATAAAGCTTCCTCTATGAGGAAGCCAAATTAAAGAATATTTACTAATAATTGTACATCAAATAAAAAACAAGCTTCCTCACAGAGAAAGCTTTATAAGCAAAATAAAATGTTGATTAAGTAATGTGCAAGTTTCTACTTGCTCACTTAAAAATTATGAGAAAGCAATGTGCAAGTTTTTACTGGCTCACTTAAAAACTATGAGAAAGCAATGTGCAAGTTTCTACTGGCTCACTTAAAAACTATGAGAAAACAATGTGCAAGTTTCTACTTGTTTAATTATACATACACACACACAAACACACATAGATTCTTATTTTTCAAAATAATCTTCATTTTTGTTCTTTCTTTACATATGCATATACATATACAAAAAAAATAAAAATAATATGATAGCTGATTTTTGCTGACATTATCTCTCAATATTTGCATCCGTGTGCTCACGTATTAGTGTTTGTACTTTGTACATGGATGCTACTACATATGCGATTTAAGAGAGACAAAGATGGAATAATGCTCTCGACTTCTTGTCAAGCAGTCAGTATGTTACCACGAAAATTTCCCCAGCTTCTTAGATCTAGTGAGAACCGTAATAACAATATTTTAGCCAAAATATCGAATGAATCTTATTCCATTTAGGATATTCTTAATCAGTAAGTTCATCTGTAGAGCGCTAAAGAGCCCGATTTTGCATTTTTGCTCTTAAAAATTTATAATAAATTAAATACGGACTCGCGGCTAACCCAACCTTACCTGTTGCTAGCTGCCCATTCCCCCAAGTTTATTAAAAATTTTTATTTTTACCTTTTTTTTCATAAAATAGCTCTTTAGCGCACTACAGATGAGCTTACTGAATAAGAATATCCTAAATTGAATAAGATTCATTCGGTATTTTGGCTAAAATATTGTTATAGCGAATCCGTAATTCCAGGCCGGCCGATAGGCGTCTCCACCGTGTCTCCGCCGACCCTTAAACGCTCCGCCATTTTGACGCTAGCGTCATCCTGTCACGAACTGATTAGAGAGAATTTTATGAGTCCGTTTTTGGGTCAATACATTCAAGTACTTTACCCGGGATTTGGACTAGGCTGTGTAATTAATCTGGGCCAAAAAGAAATCGTATTTTGTAAACCTTATAACGAAGATCAGATTTATTTATCGAATCAAAATTATTTATCGAATCAAAATTAGGGTATTCAACTTTGAAATCAATAGGGATGACCTTGTAGCTTGGAACTTGTTGAATTGTACTACCTCGAATTCCGGTTTCGAGTTCTTTTAATTTTAGGAAAATCGGGAAAGGATCCTGGTTGGATTGGATCGCTGACTTGATTTGATATTTAATCTTTTTAATTTGGATTCTTCTCCCTCCTTTCTTAGGCATAGGAATTAGAATAACTGTTGCCACTCTCCTTGGCAGCAACAGTTAAAGATGGAGTTTGAATAACTGTTGCCACTCGCCTTGGCAGCGACAGTTAAAGATGGAGCACCCTGTTGCCACACGCCTTGGCAGCGACAGGTCTGGATAGGTGTTTCTTAGGGTTGGTAAATTTTAGCAGAATAAATTCAGGATTTACCCTTTAAAAATAATGCCCTTTATTGTGAGACGATCTCGTTCTACAAGTGTTTTTACGAGATGTCGCAACGGATTGACTTGTAATAAGTAAGCCGCTCAAAGTAAAGATTCACTGAATTATGGGCAAGAGTAAGATCGAAGCCCGAAGCAGCAAAACTAAAGAGCTAAAGAGCGCAGCGACACTTTTTAACGCCTTATTTATACCCAAGTGGTGAGAACTCCCCGCGCGAGCTTCTCTCCACTTCGTACATATCTTTGTGGAGGAGGAAGGTATTGTCTCAGGGTGTAATTCTATGCCCGTGAGTCCCGCGACCCGGCAACTACGTCGCCTGGTATCACCAGAAATCAGATCAATAATCGATAACTAGTATTACTGATGTTTTCATTCCTCTTATTTCAAATATAATTCAAATATAATTTGTCCGCTCGTAACACCTTCCCCCTTAAGTCATACGTGGTACGTTATGTTACCGCGTATGAGCTATGTAATTGAAAGGAAAACTATGTGATTGAAAAGAAAATGTTTATAATATAATCTTGTTGTTTTATTTCAAATATATCGTAATCAAGTAAAGATATAATCGTTAAATTTAATTTATGTATATATTTTTGAGTAAAATATAAATCCAAAGAAAAATTTTAAATTTGGATGATTATAAGTCGGATATACTATTGTTTAAAATAAATGTATACGCAACGTATATAATTATCGGGTAAAATATGGTAAGGATGTAACGTACAAAAATCAGATTAACTAAAGTAAATACATAATATAATGTATATAAATCGAAATATATAATATAATGTGTTTAAATCAGTGTATATAAGTCAGAATATATAATATAATGTGTTTAAATCGGTTAAAGATATTAGGAATATATATATTTATAAATCAAATTAAACTCGATGAATGAGCTTCTTCTATAATATCTTTTCGCTTTTGAATTTCTGGAATTTTTACTACCCCATGACATATTATTAATTTCATTGAAGTTCCAAGCATAGATTTCCGAATTTGGTTTAGAATTTCTTCCCATTGAATATTATCTATTTCTTTTGTTTTTGCTATATTCAGAGTTTTAATTGAATTTTCTTTAATTATTTCTCGTAATTTAATTGAAAACTCTAGCAATGTATTTTTGGTCATTTTTTCTTTAATATTTTCCTTACAAATCAAAATCAAATGAATCTTATTTCCTTTTTTAATAACTTCAATGTTTCCTAATTTATTTTGCTTTAACTTGGGTATTAAATTTCGATTTTAAAGTTGTTTTGATCCCTCGTCACAAGGTTTTCCGTCCGCAGTTAAGAAATACAAATAATTTTCTTTGCGCATAAATATCTGATCACGGCTGTTAATAACACTATGCATTTGTCCGCGTGTCACTATTTGTTTTTCAGTCTTGTCTGTCATATCAAGTTCATTGTAAGTTGTGTCTATGTCTTCCTCACTATCACTGTCTCTTTCTTCCTCGCTACGTTCTTCCTCTTCTTCCTCGTCAGAGTCATCATCGTCAAGGGTCTGGTTACCTGCTTCTGTATTATTCTCATTATTTTCTTTCTCTGTCATTTGTGACGGATCTTCGCGATTCTCTTCGTACGTAGTCTCATTTTGATAAATTCCATCTTCTACATCGCCTCTTGTTAAATTATTTATAATTTCTAAAAGATTTGATAGTATAATTATTTGTGAAGTTGAAGGGTTTATGTCATCGTGATTAGTTGAAGAGTTTATGTCATCGTGGTTGTTAATGTTTTCTAATGGTAATGTTTCTTTTTCGATTGCTATATCTTGTATGTCATCGTGATTGTTAATGTTTTCTAATGGTAATGTTTCTGTTTCAATTGTTATATCTTGAGTGTTGTTTTCAGTATTTGACATTTCTGAAAGTAAAGATTCATTATTATTTGTTTGATTTATTGGGTTATTGTGTATTTCTGCATGAATTGTATGTTCAATAAACGGCGGTTCTTCTAATTCTTTCTTAGTAAATGGTATACTTTCTCCTTCTGATTTTTCCGCATTTCGCGTTTGCATTCCTGTAACTACTGGCTCTGGTTCTTCTATCATCATTCCCCTTCTCGGTGAAACTGGTAAAGGCATAGGATTAGCATTTCTTTGTTTTGCTTCATCATCTTCTGGGCATTCTTCAATTTCGTCATATGAAGGATTAATTGGATATAAATTTGTCACAGGGTTTCTCGATAAAGCATCAGCATTAGCATTTATTTTTTTGGTTTATAAATTATCTCATAATCGACGCGGTTTTCGACGCGCTGAACACATTTGGTCCTATACATTAGCTACGTATCTCTTATAGTTTAAAAGATATCAACGAAATAATAGATTTTTGTGTTTCTACGTCTTCTCTGACGGAATAGAGCTGCGGGACCGGTGAAGCCTTATAGTTTTCGACGCGCTGAACACATTTGGTCCTATACATTAGCTCCGTATCTCTTATAGTTTAAGAGATATCAACGAAATAATAGATTTTTGTGTTTCGACGCCTTCTCTGACGGAATAGCTACGGAACCGGTGAAGATTTATAGTTTCCGACGCGATGCACTCTTTTGGTCCTATACATTATCCTTGTATCTCTTATAGTTTAAGAGATATCAACGAAATAATGGATTTTTGTGTTTCTACGCCTTCTCTGACGGAATAGAGCTACGGAACCGGTGAAGATTTATATATACTCATAATCATATTCGGCTAATTTAATTCTCCATCTCGCTAAACGTGAAGTAGGATCTTTTAATTTATGAAGCCAGGTTAGTGGTTTATGATCAGTCACTAATTTAAATTTTTTACCATAAAGATAAGGTCTAAAATGTTGCACAGCGTATACTATTGCTAATAATTCCTTTTCTATTGTTGAGTAATTTTTCTCGGCATCGTTTAATACCCTTGAAGCATAGCTTATTGGTTGATCTTTCCCTATCTGTCCTTGACTTAAAATTACGCCAATTGCAGTTCCAGATGCATCAGTTGTTAAAAGAAAAGTTTTAGTAAAATCGGGATATTGTAATATTGGTTCTTGACAGAGTGCATTTCTCAATATATCAAAACTATCTTGCTCTTTATTACCCCATACAAAATCAATGTTCTTTTTTAATAAATTAGTTAATGGTTTAGCTATTTTTGAAAATCCTTTAATGAATCCGCGATAATATCTGGCTAATCCAAGAAATTGTTTTATGTTTTTTGCATTTTTAGGAATTGGAAATTTTTGTACTGCTTCTACCTTTTTAGGGTCTGGTCGGACTCCATTTTCCCCTATTATATGCCCTAAATATGTAACTTCCTTTCTTAAAAATTCACATTTATCTGGTTGCAACTTAAGATTTGCCTTACGTAATCGCTTAATTAGTTTTTCAAATTTAATTGCATGTTCTGTAAGTGAACTTGAATATAATACGATGTCATCTAAATATACAAAAATTTCGTTACCTTGCATTCCTGTAAGGACTAAATCCATTAATCTTTGAAAAGTTGCCGGTGCATTTTTTAATCCAAAAGGCATTCGATCAAATTCATAATGTCCATGTGGCGTTGAAAACGCTGTTTTATGACTATCATTTGGGTGCATTTTGATCTGATGAAAACCTGAGGCAAGGTCAAAGACCGAGAAATATTTCGCACCGCCCAGCTGATCTAATATCTCCGTTATGTTTGGAAGTGGATACGCGTCACCTACTGTCTTATCATTTAGGTCACGGAAATCTAACACCATTCTCCACCGCTTATTCCCCTTTGAGTCTGGCTTTTTAGGGACTATCCACACAGGCGTATTATATGGGGATTTTGATGCCTTAATTATATTCTGATCTAATAATTCATTTACTTGCTTGTTTATTTCATCTTTATGAATTACTGGAAATCTGTATTGTCGCGTGTGTATAGGTATTTCATTTACTGTTGGAATTCGGTGCTTTAAAACATTCGTATGATCGAGGTTTTCTCCAGGCAAGTGAAAACAATCTGAACTTTTTTCAATTAATTCTTCAACATGTAATCGTTCTTCAGTATTTAAATGTTCTAGCCTTAACGCCTTTATTATTTTATCTTTTCTTTCATCCTTATTAACATGAAAACATGATCTCAAACCTGAGTTAGAGTTCTTGGAGTTGGGAATTAGTATTGTATCAGAGTTTGAACTTGAATTAGAATTAGAGTCAGAATTTGAGTTTGAACTTAAGTTTGTGTTTGGACTTGAACTTGGATCATGGATGAAACTACCTAAGCAGTCCGAGTTTGAGTTTGAGTTAGAATTATAAATGGAACTACCTAAGCAGTCCGAGATTAAGTTTGTATTTGAATTAGGAATTTGCTTTTCATTTGTTTCAAACTCATATAATTTAATCGTGGGTACATATACCCTTTCTTCTTCATCATTTGTATTTATTACTTGTAGATATGCTTTCTCGCCTGTTACTGTAACTAAAGCATCTCCTAAGTAAATGCCTTTTGTCACGTTTAATCGCGGAACATAACCTTCTTTTAATTCTGGATTTGCGACTCTAATGCACATTTGTGAAATAGATCTTGAAGGAATTATGAGAGTTTCTTCTTTTTCTTCAAAAGGAATTTGAATATCATTCCATTCTAATTAATTTTGTTGGTAATTAACTTTTACTTGAAATTGTTTAAAGAAATCTGACCCCAAAATCCCATTTTGTGGTATCGGAAAATTATCTTCAACTAAGTGAAAAGCGACTGGACATCCTAAGATATCTATCACTGCCTGCCCTAAGGTGGTCACGTAATGCGCCGTAATTTCACTAAGTCTTAGAATTTCATTTCTGTCCACTATGGTATTGGATGTAACAAAATTTCTTTTAATAATATTTGGCCCTGATATACTGTCTACTAAAAATTTAAGATTTCCCACAAAATTTGAGGTATTTAACTTTACCGATGAAACATCATCAATGTGAGCTATGTTTACTGTTCGGTATCTGATTCTGATTCCCCCGTTATAACTCGCGTAGGGCGAATTTTGGTATTTCCCGGGGTTGCCCCTGTCCTCGCGGGAATTTGTCCGTTTCCCTGATTTTGAGAATTTTCACGGAGACTATTGTTATATATACGCTTACGACATTCTTCTAGCATGTGCCCGGATTTCTTACAATATCTGCATATGATTGTTGCGTTTTGATTTAATGTCGGATTTTGTTGTGTGCCCGAAGTTGTTAGTTGTTTAAAGTTGTTTTTATTATTAGAATTGTTATCAAGAGACACTGTAGTGTCTCGCGCCAAGTACGCGCGGAGCGAGACAGCCGTGGCTCTATATACGCGACGCGACGAGTTGCGAGTACCCGAGATTTTGAGATCTCGATAACCAGCGAACGGATCGAGTTCTAACTAGGCTTAATGGATAGCTGGGACCAAATTTATATAATAAAAGTATTTTTATTTTTTCCCTACGTGCCGTACGAGCGGCGATATTACGATACATAGGATAAAGTGTGAAATTTTCAATTAAGATACGTCATCATCGTCCCAGATCGTAACTTTCACAGTCTCGCCACGGCGCGCGGCGGCACCACCGTCGTGTAACTTTCACCTTCTTGACGTTTGCGGCGCTATTTTAAAGCAGCAAAGTGTCGCTAGCGGTGCACTTGGTGTACTGAGTGCAGTTGCATTGCCGGCGCACTTGGTGTACTGAGTGCAGTCGCATTGCGGGCGCCCCGCGGCCCGGTGGTGTATGACAGCGCGGAGCGAGATAACCTACGCGGCTGGATCGACTCGGGCTTTGCGCGATTCGGGAGTGTGTGTGTGTAGTGAAAAACGTTCAAGTCCGGCTCGCCGAGCCGGACTCGCGAGTTAAACTCGTACAAAAATAATGGGCCGCTTTAGACGTTCGCGTCATCGAGAAATATTCCGTCCGTGTCGAGGTTATGATGCTTATCTGTAACGTCGGAAAATTGAAATAAACATAACCGTGAAGCGGCTCATGATCGTCGCGAGTCCGGTTTGGCTCGGTTTCTACTCGTTCGTGGGTGATATGTCACGAGCCGGGTACAGCGTCCGGCGAGCTAAATTTCGAGACTATTCGGGAGTGTGTGTGTAGTGAAAAACGTTCAAGTCTCATTACATGTACGAGTTTGACTCGCGAATCAAGCTCGCCGAGTCGGACTCGCGAATCAAACTCGTACATGTTATGGGCCGCTTTAGACGTCCGCGTCGTCGCGTCCGAACACTCCGAATGAAGTGCAGTGCTGGAGTGACAGAGTTCGCGCCTTGCGGATGGCTGGTTCCTGGGATACACCCTGTGCGAGGGTCGCGAGGTTATATCTATCGTACGTATTGCTCTTTCTCGCGGTCACGCTCGCGTTCCCCGCTCGCGTTCTCTCTATCTCTCTCTCTCTCTTTTTCTCTAATAATGACTATCAAATATATCTGATAAAATTAAATCTAAATAATTTTTGTATTATAACACAAAAATTATAACTGACAGTGACATCCTTAATTAAATGTGCAGTGTAGTTTGTATTATAAATTATTAATTGCCTTATTTTGTTAACAAACTTTACTATACATATATTATCTACTATGACATTCTGCCAATAGCATCGTACATGCCAAATTCTGTATCAAATCTGTTTTTCTTTCGACAAAATTTATTTATAGCAAACACTGCATAATGTGTTCTCGACAAATTTGACTTTGCCTAATATATTCATATTTTATGTCTTAATTTTTTTAATGATTTATAAATTTATACAAACTACACTGCACATTTAAAAATGTCAAACTCTCAGATATAATTCTTGTAAGTTATAATACAAAAAATATTTACATTTGATTTTATCAGACATAAATGTCGATGTCGATAGACATTATGGCGTTTGATGTATCTATAACAAAAAGGGGTGATATCCGTACAAAATTACCTTTTACAAAAAGGTAAAAAAAAGACGCCAAGCACGCGTGGTGTACTTTGAAAAATTCGAAGTAGTTATCTTTGTACCTCGAAAAAATCCAAGTAATATCTTTACCTTAAAAAAACCAAAGTAATATATTTACCTTGAAAAAATCGAATATATTTATTACAAAAAAAAGAAATGATATCTTAAAATTATGCGCCAATTAAATATATCTATATTATATCAAAAAATAACTATTGTTTTTTTAAAAAATGTATTCCCACATTAAAGTGAAAAAATTAATATAAAATGTGAAAAATTTTAGTGAAAAAAACTTGGCGCTGCCAAATTTTAAAATATTTGAAAGCAATAAATAACTAATTTAAAATATTAAATTAATAATTACAATGTGAATGTAGAGACTTTCACACATTAATTTAAAGTACTTTTTCCATTTATAGAAATTGTTTCATTAATATATATTATTATGTTTAGCAGCGCCAAGTTTTTTTACTAAAATTTTTTACATTTTATATTAATTTTTTCACTTTAATGGGAATACATTTTTTTTAAAAACAATAGTTATTTTTCGATATAATATAGATATATTTAATTGGCGCATAATTTTAAGATATCATTTCTTTTTTTTGTAATAAATATATTACTTCGATTTTTTCAAGGTAAATATATTACTTTGGTTTTTTTAAGGTAAAGATATTACTTGGAAAGATAACTACTTCGAATTTTTCTAGGTACACCACGCGTGCTTGGCGTCTTTTTTTTTACCTTTTTGTAAAAGGTAATTTTGTACGGATCAGTATTGTTCTGTGAAAACCCGGATGTATTTTGATTCCCGTTCTTACTATTTCCCTGAAATTTATTAATTTGCCAGCATCGATCTGCTGTGTGACCTTTCTTATGACAGTACTGACAAGTTACGATTTCGGCTTCTAAGCGCCGTGTCGAAGCTCGTTTCTCACCAGTTGCATTCTCCGCAAGCACAACGCTTCTTATCATTTTAACAGTCTCTAATTCTTTTTCAGCATCAATCGCGCGACTCTCAACTTCTTCGAATGTTCCTTCCTTCGATATTATAATTTCTCTATTTAGACCGCGTCTTTCTTTCTCGTCGTATCTTCATGTCTGAAGAGTCGTGACATTATGGTCATGTACAGTGGCGAACCACCGTCTTCCAACAATGGCGGTCTTCCGCCTCTCGGAGATTATTCCTCCGGAAAATTTTACACTGAATGAAGCCATAATGTTTTCTTGGGATAAATGATGAAGGTGGTTTCCCGTTTCCTTCCTTCATGGACCAACAGTTTAACGTCTCTTTCCGAAAGACGGTAGCGCCGATATCTCCTCTTTCCCCACCATACCCGTCAACGGGGCAGGTGAGGGCGAGTCCCCCATTAGGAGGGAGAAATCGACTTGATGGCGTCCCCCGAAAATTCCGAGGAAGCGCGCATCCTGTAGCCCCCGCCGCCTTCTACTAGACCCACCACGAATCACCGGGAAAAAAACCCCACCAGGATTTTGTGTACCTGACTGGGATCGAACCCGGATCACCGGAGCGTGAGTCCAGCGTCTAGCATAGGAGACCACTGACTCGCTTGAGTCATTCAGACCGCGTAAAAAACTTGTTTTTAAATGACTTTCAATTGAATTTCGAAACTCTGGGCTTATCTGTCCCGATTCTTTTCTTTGTGCATCAAGTATTCGTTTCCCTAATTCCCGAATGCGATTTGCATATGCGACTACCTTTTCATCTTTTTTCTGATATAAATAAGCTAACCGTCCCTGGGCTTCATAAACCGTTTCCCTAGGTCCATATTTTGTTCTTAAAAATTCTACTAATTCTTGCATTTTGTTAAAAATCTTCCCGAGAATTGATCTGTGTGCATCCCCCTTTAATTTGTTTCGAACGGCCCGAACCAGGTTTATTTCTTGCGTTGGTGTGATCATGCTGAGTGCTTCCTCGCAACCCTCGACAAAATATACAAAAAGAATGTTCCCTCCATCAAAATTCGGCACTGCTTCTAATGCGTCTCTAATTGAAAAATGCAAATAATTACCTAATGTTCCTTCATTTATTATTGCCATTCCTGAATTTAGCGGTCGTTGATTCGGCGACTGCTGTAGTTGTTGAATTATTTGTTGTTGCTGAGCCAACGCCCTTCGTAACTCATCGACGTCCATTTCCCTTGAATCGGTCCTCGTTGTTCCTTCCGTTGTTTCGGGAGGTGGCGTACGCATCATCTTGATTCTTTTTCTGTCACTTTTTTTACACAACCTTTAGTATCTCACCGCTGTCACCAAAAATTTATGTCACGAACTGATTAGAGAGAATTTTATGAGCGTTTTTGGGTCAATACATTCAAGTACTTTACCCGGGATTTGGACTAGGCTGTGTAATTAATCTGGGCCAAAAAGAAATCGTATTTTGTAAACCTTATAACAAGGATCAGATTTATTTATCGAATCAAAATTAGGGTATTCAACTTTGAAATCAATAGGGATGACCTTGTAGCTTGGAACTTGTTGAATTGTACTACCTCGAATTCCGGTTTCGAGTTCTTTTAATTTTAGGAAAATCGGGAAAGGATCCTGGTTGGATTGGATCGCTGACTTGATTTGATGATTAATCTTTTTAATTTGGATTCTTCTCCCTCCTTTCTTAGGCATAGGAATTAGAATAACTGTTGCCACTCTCCTTGGCAGCGACAGTTAAAGATGGAGTTTGAATAACTGTTGCCACTCGCCTTGGCAGCGACAGTTAAAGATGGAGCACCCTGTTGCCACACGCCTTGGCAGCGACAGGTCTGGATAGGTGTTTCTTAGGGTTGGTAAATTTTAGCAGAATAAATTCAGGATTTACCCTTTAAAAATAATGCCCTTTATTGTGAGACGATCTCGTTCTACAAGTGTTTTTACGAGATGTCGCAACGGATTGACTTGTAATAAGTAAGCCGCTCAAAGTAAAGATTCACTGAATTATGGGCAAGAGTAAGATCGAAGCCCGAAGCAGCAAAACTAAAGAGCTAAAGAGCGCAGCGACACTTTTTAACGCCTTATTTATACCCAAGTGGTGAGAACCCCCCGCGCGAGCTTCTCTCCACTTTGTACATATCTTTGTGGAGGAGGAAGGTATTGTCTCAGGGTGTAATTCTATGCCCGTGAGTCCCGCGACCCGGCAACTACGTCGCCTGGTATCACCAGAAATCAGATCAATAATCGATAACTGGTATTACTAATGTTTTCATTCCTCTTATTTCAAATATAATTCAAATATAATTTGTCCGCTCGTAACAATCCAGCCTCAAGCGTCAAGTAGAAACGCAGAACAGACTTGAAGCAGTTAATGCATATAACTTTCTTCTTTGTTTCGCTCTATTGTTATTCCCAGAAAGTTCTTTGGTTCCCCAAGATCCTTCGTCTCAAATGTTTCACTCAACTTCTTTTTGATTTCTTTTAATTTCTTCTGAACATTACTTGCAACCAACATATCATCTACGTAAAGCAATACAATCACTATTTTGCCTTCTTTCCTCCACGTAAACAGGCATGGCTCATGTAGGTCGTTCTCTAATCCAAGTTTCTTAGCCTCTTCTGAAAATCTCTTATTCCATCTTTTCGGACTTATCTTCAATCCGTATAAAGCTCTATTTAATTTACACACCTTAGTCTTCTTGGTGTTTTCATCCACTTCTACTCCCTCTGGAATTTTCATATATATTTCATCTTTTTCTTCCAGAACTCCATTTAAAAACGCTGTCTTAACATCTAGCTCTGACTAGCGTATAATTTATACTTATTTATTATTGCCAATATAGATCTAACCAGTGACAGTCTTGAAACGGGTGCGTATGTCTCTTTTAAATCATACACGTTTCTATCTTTACAACCTCTGATCAGAAGTCTTGCTTTGAATCTGGTAGATCCATTTGCCTCTAATTTTCTTCTAAATACCCATTTTGAATCTATTATATTAGGTCGTCTTCCATCTAATTTCTCTAATGGTCTATCGACAAGTTTCCACACTTGATTAGCATACATAGATTCAAGTTCCTCTTTGACTGCAATTTTCCAATTCTCTCTTTCGTTACTTGATATAGCTTCTTCATAAGTAACAGGCTCTCTATTCAACGATGCCACAAGACATTGATGTAATTCATCTTCATTCTCTATATTCCGTTGAATATTTTTCACATTAGTATAATTAGCAAAGCTAACATCTTCTATTATTCTCCGCACATCAGTGTCTCCATTACCTTCTAGTTTTCTTTTAGTTTTACTTCTAGTCATTGAAGTTTCACTTTCTTTTCGTGCGACCTTCTGCTTCTGTTCGTCTAGTTGTGTTGATTGTTTTCTCGGTCTACCTCTTTTCTTTCTCTCAGGAATCTCTAGTTTTTGTTCTCCCTTTTCCTCATCTTCTACGAATTCTTTCATCCAATTTTTATCTGAGTCTTTTTCTTCTTCTGTTTGACTGTTTTGATATACATTTTTATATGTTACCTTTTCATTAAATCTAATGTGTCGAGACTCTATAAATTTTCTTGTGCTTGGATGCCAGAGTATATATCCAGTGTCAGTATATCCTACCAACACATCTCTAATAGCTCTCTTGTCAAATTTTGACGTAGGCTTTGGTACTCTTGCATATCCAATGCATCCAAATCTCTTTATTTGCTCGAAATGACAACTTGTTTCTGATGAGAACTTCTTCAACGGGATCTCGTACTCTATAGTCTTATGTGGAGATCTGTTGTACGCATGCACAGCAGCGTCAACTGCCAACTCCCACATCCTCTTTGGTAATCCCGAGTCGAACATATATGTTCTTACTTTCTCTTGCATCGTTCTGTTGAACCTTTCTGCAACTCCATTATGTTCCGGAGTGTACGGTGGTGCATATATGGCTTCTATCTTTTCTCTTTTTAACAATTCTTTTAAAGCACCTCCCGTAAATTCCTTGCCTTGATCTGACTTCACATAGCATAGCTTTTCTTCTTTTCCTAGTAGATTTCTGGCGGATATTAGGTATTTCTCTAGAGCCTCTCCCGATTCATCTTTCGTCTTCAAGGAGTAAGCTTTCGCTAATCTAGAATAATCGTCTATAAAGGTTATTATAAACCTCTTTCGTCCTGGATAAGATGTAGGTTTCATTGGACCCATGATATTCGTATGTATCACCTGTAGTGGTCTCTGTGCTCTATTTCTGTTTTTTTTTTAAACGGCAATTTTGATTATACAGACTTCACACTCTAATATGGAGTTATCGAACTTAACTGTCTCTAATCTCTTTTCTACTTTTTGTAGCTGTCTTAAATAGTTTAACGACGCATGACCTAATCTAACATGCCATAACATCGCCTCATTTATTTTCTCTAATTTCTTTACTTTTTCAATTACTGAGCTTTCACACATTTTTTCTATATTCTCTAATGTTTGTATATCTTCTAACTTAATGACTTAATCGAGTTCAGCATTTTTGTGTTCTATATTTTCGTTCACATTTGTGAGCTCTCCTTCATTCTCCCTCCCAATCGCAGAGCCAACGTTGTCCCTTTCATCTAATTCTCCCTCCGAAATTGATAACTCATTGCTCTGTATGTTTGCCTGCGATTGTTCAGGAAGCTCACTATGTGAAACAATTTCTGCTCTACATCTGTACACAGCACATTCTACATTTTCATTGTCCTCTATATTATTATTTTTGACCTCAAATTGCATAATCCAATTTGGTTTCTCATAAATTCCTTCAAAAACTATTTTATTTGTTAGTTTATTGTAAACTTTAAATACTTCATCATCTAAATAAATACTGAACCCTGCATCAGCCAACTTTCTTAGAGATAATAAATTTTCAGATACTTCCTTTGTTGCAATTACATTTGTTAATTTAATGACTCTCTTTTCTTTTTCATTCGTTATTAACAAAAGATCGCCTTTACCATCTATTGAAATGTCTGCAAGCTCATTCTTATTCGCGCATTTAATAACTTTATTATTGCATTTTTTTCAAAATTTGACAAAATTATATTCTTATTTACAATATAGTCCGTTGCACCCGAATCTACAATGAAATTGACTAACTCTTTTGAACTATCTCTATCTTCTATTAATTTAGCCATGCATAATTTACCTTCTTTTGGTTTTCCTTCAATTGCTGTTTTCGATGGTACAGTTTTCTTGGCTGGTTGTATTTTGGTTACTTTCCCTTTGTTATCTACTCTTTTTGTTCCTCTTTGCGCAAATCTACTCTTTTTCTTTATATTTTTATTAACAGTATTATTTGTATACCTTTTTCTTCTAAATCTGTTCGCCTGGACCCCGGCATTAGGACAGCTATCACCCTTGTGTTCTCTAATCTCCTGGCAGTAATAGCAAAACCATGCCTCTGTTCCTGCTAGTGGACAGTCCTTCGCCAGATGGCCCAATTTGTTACATCTGTAGCACTTAACTTGCTTGTGCTCTTTTGCGGTGGCCCTCTGTACTCTAACCTCTGGTTTCTCTAACTTCTCTCTAACTTCACTCTTAGTCTCTGCCTCTAGCTGCATCATGAAAGATTTTATTTCATCTATGTTCATTTCTTTAAGATTAGTTTGTCTTCTAATTAAATCTACATTTCTCAGCTCCGGCACATTAATTGACACAGCCTGATTAAATGCAGATCTAATTTCTTGTTCTGTAAGAGGTAGCGCATTTTTACATGATTCATATTCTCTAATTATTGAATCAAAGCGTTCGCAAAAATCATTTACTTTTTCGTCTTTTCTCATTTTAATTTGATAAAGTCTAGCTCGTACCGATGCATGAGTAACGTTTATTTCACTCTTTTTATAACCTCTTAATTTCTTCAAAATTTCTTTCGGGTCTTTTTCATGTAAAATCCTTTTATGATAATTTTCATCTAAATGATTGATTATTATACCTCTAATTATACTTTTTCTCTTAGCAACTTTTAATTCTGAAAGATTTTCTGGACTTTCAATATTTGAATCTATTACATCTAATAAATCGTTATTCATTAACTCGGATTTTAAATAATCCATCCAAAGATAAAAGTTGGATTTTTGCGTCAGCTTATATTCTCTTCTAATATGCAGCCTTTGACTGTTTAATTTTACCTCTAAAGCGCTCTTAATTGTCTCTAAACTTCTATTTTTCTCGGCTGAACAGACTGTTTCATCTAACTTTTTCTTTTTAGACTCTACTTCTAATTCTTTAACCGTTTGTATATTGTTTTCTACTGTACTTTGCGTATTTTGCTTTGTTGTAATTCTTAACCGTCAGGTTCCAGTACAAGGGATAGGATTTCGAGAGACGTACTTTCGCATGTAGTAATTAACTCAGTTAGTTTTAATTGCCAATCCGTTACAGCTCGGTTCGAAGGTTCGTGAACGTCTCTCCGTCTAGAAAACGACCGAGATCGGTACATTCGCTGCGCGCTGCTGCGCCCTCTTGCAGGGAGTCAAACCCTGTTCTCAGCAAAGAACTAGCCTATCGTACATTGGTAGCGCGGCTGGTTTGAATAATAGTAAACGCACATAACACCCTCTCCGCTAAAGTAAGAAAAATGGTCGGGTATAAACATTTTAATGGCTACGCTAATGTACTTGTAAGGAAAAGAAAAAAAATTAACAAATTATATAGTAACCCGCAAAAAAGGGGAAACGCAGCCCTTCTAGAACATAATAAAGTTTTGAAGAAGAAACAGAAAATTGTATCTTAACCACACTTTCCTATCTCAGCTTAACTTCGTAATCTCCAAAACGTGTAGGCAACTTATGCGGCCTTCGTGGTCTCGCAGGTTGTCTTGGAGTGGTTTCGATCGGATCAATTTCGCATTCGGAAGAATTTTCCGATTGTGCTGACAACGCTTGTGGAGGAGGCGGTGATCTCGGCGCTTCTGGTGTATGGTGATCCGCTTCCTCAACGTTATCAACAACGCTTTCTTCTCCGACTACTGAGTAGTCTAAATCGGACGTTGTAGCAATTGCTTTATCATTTAACTTTACTGGCGTCATACTGCCAATTACGCGCATCTGGTTGATGTGCCTCTTCCAAATTCGTCCATCATCCAGTTTGATCTTATAATGTAGTTTACCAATACGCTTTAAAACTTTTCCGAACATCCATTTGTCTACGCCTAAATAGTTTCGACAGCTCACTCTCTCTCCTTCCTTGAAGACAAGATGAGTTTCTGTTGTTACATTGTAGTCTTTACTATTCTTTATTTCTGGATGTAGTAGATCCAGGCGTGTGCGTATTTGTCTCGCGAACATCAGTTCTGCCGGAGATTTCTCTGTCGCTGGATGAATCATATTTCTATACTGTATTAACATTTGTTGTAATGCAATCTGTACATTGGTTCCGTCGCTTCGCATACGACGTAAGAAATTCTTTAAGGTTTGTACAAATCTTTCTGCTTGACCATTGGTAGCCGGATTGTACGGTGCTGTAAGTTTTTGTACGATTCCGTTTTGTTTTAAAAACGATGTGAATTCGGACAAAGTAAAAGTTCTTCCATTGTCGGATACGAATGTTTTTGGAATTCCAAAAGTAGCGAAGATTTTCCTACATAAGTCTATTGTAGTTTTTGCTGTAATGTCTTTGACGATGTAGACCTCTGGCCACTTAGTATACGCATCAACTAAGACAAAAAAGAAATGACCTAAGAAAGGTCCTGCAAAATCTGCG
>JASTWR010002240.1:0-23724 GCA_030770355.1 Harpagoxenus sublaevis
ATTACATATGCGAACAGTTCAAACACAATTCCAAAAAAATTACAAGTTTTAAGCGGTAAACAAACTCGCAAAGTAAATAATACATAGATATATTGCAAAACATCGCCAAATGTAAGTATTCCAGTAATAATAGATAATCAATTATATATGTAAATAAATACTTTTAGGAATAAAATTGCAATAAGGGTTGAGACTACCGATTTACAAGATTATTGATTAATACTATTAATATATATATAATAATATTAATAAATATTTGTCTTCCTGGAATTTTAATTATTATTTGAATTTTTTACTTCCATTATAATGAACTAATGATATATAAACTTCATCTATATAATAAGTAATAATAATAATAATTTTTTATATATGTATACCCCAAACGATTAAACTTCTGCTACAGTGTTTCGTGGTTGGTCTTAAATTTTTTACTTTCAATTCTTTGTTTGCTTTACGCTATATTCTTTTCCGTCCATCAGATACAAAAATGTTAAATTAGCCATTCATAAATGAGGCAAATCGTAAGAAAAGATTATTTTTCACTAAGGATTTTATTTCTAAAGAGCAAGCCTGGTGGAATGATGTGTTATATTCGCCGATAAAAGCGAATTTAACATTTTAACATTTGATGGACGGAAAATGATATAGCGTAGTAAAGCAAACGAAGAATTGAAAGTAAACAATTTGAGATCCATCATAAAACACAGTGGCGAAAATATAATGGTTTACGGTAATTGTATTTTGACTAGAGGATTAAGCGAATTGGTTTTCATTGGCGGAATTTAGATAAAAATAAATCTTCTAGAAAAATTATGAGATTTGTTGGATCGTAATATTCGGATTACACCTATAAGAACAAAGAACTGAAATTACGATTACCAGAGGAATGGAAACGTATTAAACTTGATTATTTAACAAAAATTTATATCTAACATGCCCAAAAGTTTGCAGCATGTTATTAAACAAAAGAGTTATTTAATAAAATACAAATTATTATTATTTCGTTTATATACATGTATTATGCATGTATAAGCAACATACTATTTTCTTTCGCACAATAATATATTTTCAGTTAATAAGAAATGTTTAAGCCTGCTCAAAAAATGCTATGATATTTACTTTAAATGTAACTACTTTGCAAAATCAATATCATTATTTATATGCGCGTCGTAAGTATTAATAATTTTATTTTTAATAATTAAAATATTTATTTATTTGTAATTATATTTATTAAAATTGTAATTTTTATTAAAAAATGTAATTGAAGAAGTGTGTGTGTCTAAAGAAAAGAGAATTATGTAACCAGGGTTAAGTAATAACTAGTTAAATAGTTAAAAGTTAAAAAAAAATTTAAAAGTTAATAACTTGCAACGTAGCTTAGTTATTTTATGGTAATTCTGCACAATTTTCATAATTATAAAAGATAAAATGTATACATTTTTATATAGAAAAACAATTTCTTTGTTATTTTTATAAACTACAAAATAATAAATAAAATAAAAACTACAAACCTCACAATTAACATATAAACTTTACAAATTTACAAGTAAAATATTAAATACATTTGATGATCCATATTGTAATTGTATATTTTGTTAGTTAGAGTAATCAGATTTAATAAAAAATTACGTTATTTTAATATAATATAAATAATTCTTTAAAAAATTAACTTTTAATTTAACTTAAGTTAATTTAATCTTAACGTAACTTTTAATTGAGTTGGTTTTCTTTTTATGCAATTTTTAACGTAACTAAATTAATTTTATAAACCATTAATAATTAACTTATATTTAACTATACTTACAATTAGTTTAAAAAAAATTAACATTACCCAACCCTGTGTAATCTATATAATTAGAGAAATATTTTTATCAATATAATATGATTATGCAATTAATATCTTTAATCATATATATATATATATATCCCTAAATATTGACAAGATCAACAGATTCAAAAATTTAATATTTTCTGTTGTAATGTGCTACATTTATTAGATTTGACGAATTAGAGGTTATATTTATTACCGATATCTTGCAGCACATATAATAATATTTATCGTTGAAGTTTATGCTACACATTGTATATTGAGTTTGACGATACATTAATATTGTTATTGCGCATGAGCGAAGGTTAGAAGTTCTCATCCTGAATCTAAATACGCGTTCCTAAATTCATTCGAAAAAAAGTGTTGCAACTACTCTGTCCGCGACTGTACATACATATGTACGAATGTGTATTATATGACATTAATTGATATAATTCGTTAATCGTGTGAAATTATACATATAAAGTATACAGTTTGTTGCATAAATGGAAACCTGTAAATCTTGAATGTATTCCTTCTTACTATTTGTTATCTTTATTGTTTCTTTTACATCTTAATACATACTTTAATATAAAAAAAAATATTTAAAAAATATTAATATGAAAAATGAAATTGCACGAATAAAATTAATAAGTGTGTTTTCATGTTTTTCAATCCTTTCTCTCGACAGTGTGGTATTATTTTGAGAAACATTTCTTGAAACAACTTTTTCTTCTTGCATACTAACATAAGTTTCGAAACATAAGAAATTAAGAAAGTGAGAGTTGTATTAAATAAAAATATAATTTATTACAATATTACTATAAATTTTACTTTAAGGTACACATATTTATATACATTATTTTATTCTGTCAAGTATATTTACATAATTAATACAAAATTACAAACGTTATTGTACATTGTTTTTTCTCGAGTAGATGAGTAGATGTTGGTACAGCAGTTGACAAAAGTCGTCTTTTAAAAATATTTTCTCCTCTTTTTCTCTTCGATTGAATGAAAGATTCCGGAGCAAAGTGTACGGAGCAAATTCGTGCTTAAATAACAGATAAAAAAGATACATTACAAAACTTCTGATCTTTCAAACAATATAGTTTTTGTTACTTCATGATACAGTATATTAAAATAAAAAAATTTAAATTTTATCATGCAGAGGCATACCGTTAACGATGTTCGAAGGCAATATAATCTCTACAATGCTCCGAAACCATCCTTCACGGATAATTTTGTTATCCGGTAATTTATGAAAATTTGCTTGCTCCGGTGTGCATGTTCTGCAATTATTTTCACAGTTTTTCACTATGCAGCGCACCATTTTCAACGATTTTTCACGTTTCACGACGCTCACGTTTCGACAGAGAATGTCAACAACGACAAATGCAGAAGTAAAGTAAGATCAAGTAAGATAGAAGAGAATAACCAGAGAGTGCGAGAAGGATGTTTAGACACCAATCGTACCAAACTTTCAAAGCTAAACATTTTGTTTTTCGAAGTTGCCTGCCCTGTGTTTTTTCGTGCGCCAAAGGCTGAAAAGGGGCGTGGTTTACGAGTTTTGCGCACACCATGTATTCTTTCCACCATACGCTCAACCCTCATTCTTTTGCACATCGTGATACGAAGGACCGAGGATTTCGGTGAAAGTCACTCTGAACACAGGGCCTGTTTCACACGCTTGACATCTCCTACCTGAGGTGCGTTCCACTTAACGCTCACAACGCTCGTGAGCATCATTGGTCCTTGTTTAACATTTGACAAACAACAAGGATGAAATGATTCTATGAGCGTTGCGAGCGTTAAGTGGAACGCACCCCTGTTCACGTCAGTTGATAATCACGCACGGTACATGTAATGCATGTCAGTTTGTAATCAAATATTATTTTTAATTTACTGAATCTTAAGATTATTTCTATATTTTTGTTGTTGTTCACGTAAGTTGATAATCAGGCACGGTACATGTAATGCATGTCAGTTTGTAATCAAATATTATTTTTAATTTACTGAATCTTAAGATTATTTCTATATTTTTAATTATATTTTATTTGGACAAATATAAAGTGATATTTATTTAAATCTCATTTAATTATCCTAATATTTAAATATTGTATTATTTCCAGAATGTCATGCAAAAAGAAGCCTAGTTCAAGTAAAAACAAACATTATACACTGATGGAGAGAAAAGTATTTTTACAGATACTTGAAAAATATAAAAATGTAATAGAAATAAAGAAAAGTGATGCTACAACATTAAAAGATAAAGATATCGCATGGAATGAGGTGTGAGAAGAATATAACCAAGAATATAATCAACATTAATTTCTCAAAAGGTAAGAACTATAATTTAAAAATATAATACAGGCTTCAATATATTATCTTACACAAAATTTTGGTTATAGAAAACTGTGCAACAATTAAAAAAATTGTGGTCAAATTTAAAGCAATCTCAAAGAGATGCCTTAACCACAGAGAAACAATCACGTCTAGCAACTTGTGGAGGACCACAGGAAGTAGAAGCAAATGTTGATCCTGATATTCTTAACATTGCACCGCACCTTATGAAAACTGCACCAGTGCTCTTCTCATCAAACATGACTGAAACATAAATTGAAGGTAAGTCTAAAATTAATAATACTGATCTAAAGTAAACTGAGCTTATTTTTTAACTGAAGTATCTCAAAATGTGATAGAGTAATTTCATTAACGGTTTTGTTTGCAGCGTAAAAAAAATTATAAAAAATTTTTTATTTGTTGGACAGTGTTATCTATTACATTTATTGATATTACTTCTAATCTATATATAGATTATATCTATTGATTTATTATATGTATATATACAGGGTGTAACTAAAAGGTCTGGCCAAACTGTAATGACGGATTCAGGACACCAAAACAACAAAAAAAGTTCATATGCACATAGGTCCGATATGACTTTGTTTTCAAGTTACAGACCGCGTCAGCTTTGCATAAACCTCGCAAGCGCCGGCTCAAAAATGTCAAATTCTGCGGTTATGGACGTAATCTACAAAAGGTGTTCAATGTGTCCTCCATGTAATACGACACAGGCCTGGGTACGCCTTGCCATCGATTGTCGAACACGTTCAAATACACTAGGTGTGTTGCGGATTGTATCGCAGCACTCAACAACTCGCTGCTGAAGGATCTCCACGTTGTCGACTGGAGTCGAATACACAAGTGCCTTTAGGTGCCCCCAAAAGTAGAAGTTAAGTGGATTTAGATCAGGTAAACGCGGGGGCCACGCCTGAGGTCCACCGCGACCAATCCATCGACCGGGGTAAGTGCGATCTGGTGTACACACCTGGTGTATTTGAACGTGTTCGACATTCGATGGCAAGGCATACCCAGACCTGTGTTGTATTACATGGAGGACACATTGAACACCTTTTGTAGATTACGTCCATAACCGCAGAATTGGACATTTTTGAGTCGGCGCTTGCGAGGTTCATGCAAAGCTGACGCGGTCTGTAACTTGAAAACAAAATCATATCGGACCTATGTGAATATAAACTTTTTTTGTTGTTTTGGTGTCCTGAATCCGTCATTACAGTTTGGCCAGACCTTTCAGTTACACCCTGTATATATATATATATATATATATATATATATATATATATATATATATATATATATATATATATAGAATCTTTTCTGATATTAATGTGTTTTACTCTTGTTTTATTAACTTTATATATGCATTTCAGAAAAACGTGACTTGACATTTAACGTAATGTCTGCTAATGAAAGTGCAGATATATTAGACAGTTTAACAGATGATGACAGCGATCTAAAAATTGTCGATTCACAAGGTATTTATTACACAAGTTATATGTTTGAATGCTATTGTATTTTAATGTTTCTTTATGATATGTATGAAACATAATAACAAAACTACTTTATTCTTTAAAATTAACTATATCATCTCTGAGCTTTTGCCAATGTAAACTTATTGAGTTTTTTCGGATGTGAATCTGTTTTACTTTTATTTCATTAACTTTTATTTATGTACTTCAGATAAACACGAGTTTGCATTCAATATAATATCTACTAAGAAAAATGTAAATAAAGTAGACAGTGCAAACAAAGAAAATTTGATCAATGATGAGAGCGATACAAAAATTGACGATTTGCAAGGTATATATTACATAAGTTATATGTTAAAATGTTATTATATATATTAAAATGTCTCTTCGAGACACGTACAAAAGATAGTAGCAAAACTACTCTTTTTGTTTTACAGATATACTTACTTTAAAAACATATCAGAAACAGTCTTGCACTATAGACACGCAAAGGAAGAAGAGAAAATTATTAAACTTATCAGATACAGAAGAAAACTTAAAAATGCAACGTATAAAACAAGTGATAGATCAAGAGCAACATTTAGCGATTGCTAAACTGAGACATAAGGAAAATATGGCCAAAATAAAAGAAAACCATTTAAAACAGTTAAATGAAGTGGAAATACAGCATAAAAATGAGATAAATTACCTAGAAATAGAAATTAATAAAACGAAACTTAAAATTTGGGAAAAGCAATATTTAAGCTAAGAAAATATTAATTTAAGATTCTAAAAAGATGATGAAAAGCACACGTCAATAACATTAAGCATGAATTGTGCTAGAGGAGAAGTGAAGGTGAACCTTCCATCGGAGGATCATCTTTCATCTTTTCTATTTTCTTTTCTTTTTTTTTTAACTCAAGACGTTTTTGATAAGTGCAATCATCTGTATATGCATGCGAACACAAGTGCAAGTTCCCGTAATAATAAGTTATGTGTGCTGTGAGAAATACTTATATTTACAATGATAAATTTGTTCGTTTATTTTTATATTAGTCTAGATAATATCTCTCTATTCTTTCTTTTTAAGCTCTCTTACAACTGTACTTAAAAAGGAGACGAAAAGTACGGTTTTTTCCATTATTTTTTTTGTAATATGCGTGATACATTTGAAGACAAAGTATATACAGGGTGAATCTTAATGGATGTACCAACCTTTTACCATGAGAGATAGGTTACCGACTGCAACTGTAATCAACCGAAAGATCCATAGATGACACCTGGTTGGATCGACTGCTCCGATCGACATACAGGGAAGTCAAAAATTGTGCATCAAGTAACGTGTATCGTATTCTATACATACATACTTTTCTATTATATCCAACTCTTCCCATACAGCACAAAAACCTCTTAAAATATATTTAAAATATTTTTTAGGAAGTTTAAAATAATTTAAAATAATTTACGCAAATATTTTTAGAATGTTTCTATGTCCGCCAAATCATGTCAAAAAAATATTTTCAAAAATATTTTAAAAGATTGCATACAAATATATTCAATAATATTTGTAAAATTTTTTAGAAATATTACTTCAAAAAATAAAATGTTCAAATTTCTAAAAGATTTTACAAATATTGTTAAATATATTTTTATGCACTTTTAAAAATATTTTTGAAAATATTTTCTTGACAATCTGGCGAACATATAAACATTCTAAAAATATTTTTGTAAACTATTTTAAAAAATATTTTGTGCTGTATGGATTACGCGTTTTTTTTACACAATTGTTTTCTAATAACGAGATTTCTTATTATTGCGCAACGTATCTACCGCATAAAAGAGATATTATTTGTATCTGTGTATCTTTTTTATACGATTTTTAAAAAATAATGATTCTTTAATAAAGTTACTTGGTAGCGATTTCTTTTCACGCTTACGCGGAACATTTTAACGCGTAAAAAGAGAGTTGAACCTGAAGGTGGCAAAAATATAAAAATGTTCTACCATTCTTATTAGAAAATGCGTAATTCTACTGCAAGAAATATTCTGCTGTATAGTACTTTATGGATATAAAATAATAACTTAAAAAATTAAAAGTAATAACAGTGGACATCCGCACCACCTCTGAGGTACCACCAATGGCGCGTTAGGTTTTTTAAAGTGGACCTTCGCCCGGAGCCATATTGTACCACATTATAGCTCCAGGCGAAGGTCCACTTTAAAAAACTTAACGCGCCATTGGTGGTACCTCAGAGGTGGTGGGAAAGTCCACTGTTATTACTTTTAATTTTTTAAGTTATTATTTTATATCCATAAAGTACTATACAGCAAAATATTTCTTGCAGTAGAATTACACATTTTCTAATAAGAATGGTAGAATATTTTTATATTTTTTTTGCTTCAGGTCCAACTCTCTTTTACGCGCTAAAGTGTTCCGCGTAAGCGTGAAAAGAAATCGCTACCAAGTAACTTTATTAAAGAATCATTATTTTTTAAAAATCGTATAAAAAAGATACACAGATACAAATAATATCTCTTTTATGCGGTAGATACGTTGCGCAATAATAAGAAATCTCGTTATTAAAAAACAATTGTGTAAAAAAAACGCGTAATCCATACAGCACAAAATATTTTTTTAAATGGTTTACAAATATATTTTTAGAATGTTTCTATGTTCGCCAGATTGTCAAGAAAATATTTTCAAAAATGTTTTTAAAAGATTGCATAAAAATATATTTAACAATATTTGTAAAATCTTTTAGAAATTTGAACATTTTATTTTTTGAAGTAATATTTCTAAAAGATTTTATAAATATTATTGAATATATTTGTATGCAATCTTTTAAAACATTTTTGAAAATATTCTTTTGACATGATTTGGCGGACATAGAAATATTCTAAAAATATTTGCGTGAATTATTTTAAATTATTTTAAACTTTCTAAAAAATATTTTAAATATTTTAAGAGGTTTTTGTGCTGTATGGGAAGAGTTGGATATAATAGAAAAGTATGTATGTATAGAATGCGATACACGTTACTTGATGCACAATTTTTGACTTCCCTGTATGTCGATCGGAGCGGTCGATCCAACCAGGTGTCATCTATAGATCTTTCGGTTGATTACAGTTGCAGTCGGTAACCCATCTCTCATGGTAAAAAGTTGGTACATCCATTAAGATTCACCCTGTATTTAATAAGCAAATTTAAAGTACGACCGTATATAAGATAATAATCATTAATTAAAGGAAACGCCATAATCGGTCGGGACTGGATATTGGTTGTCCAATAAAATTATTCGTGAATTTTTAAGTACAAATCATCACTCTAGTAAACCACGCGCCGTTACTTACGGACTTAAACGTAGCCACAACTAAAGCTAGAAAAAGTACCTACTCTCACACAATTAAATTGAAAATTAATTTAATTAATTAAATTGAAAATTAATTTAATTGTCCACTAACACTCGTTAGTATATTCGAAAAAGGACGGGATATGTATAGTATAGAAGGATATAGGGTAATAAAGAATTGAAACACAATCTCACACAATTAAATTAATTTTCAATTTAATGGTGTGAGAGTAGGTACTCTTTCTAGCTTTAGTTGTGGCTACGTTTAAGTCCGTAAGTAACGGCGCGTGGTTTACTAGAGTGATGATTTGTACTTAAAAATTCACGAATAATTTTATTGAACAACCAATATCCAGTCCCGACCGATTATGGCGTTTCCTTTAATTAATGATTAGTATATATTTAATATACATATATATGTAATAAAAATATATATATATGTTGCGGCATAGATAAAAGCAAAACTAAGTTTTGTGTGATTTAATCGTGCAATGTTTTATTTTATCAAAAAGTTTATTAAACACAACGTAGCACCATAATTTAAATAAACTATGTTTCCAATGATATTTCATTATTAATGTTAACTCTAATGTTGTTTTCATTATTTATATTTCAATAAATGCGTTTTATAAGTACCAATTAGTTTCTAAATTAACAAATTACTTGTATGGACTATGTAGCATGTATTGAAACAAATAAAACACATGTAATATAAATGTTTTCTTATCTCCAAATATATCCAGCATACCTAAAATTACCTTAAACCTACATATATTTTATACCTAAATATATATAATTAAAAAGATAATTATATATAGAAGAAAAAATGGAAAATAAAAATAGTTCTTTTCATATTTCCTATCTAAATAGCCGTTCTCAATTAATGTATTTCGCACAATAAAACCATCTCCAGGTTGCCAATGAGGTTGAGGCACTGGAACTTCGTCATTTATATTTTCTTCTGCTTCTTCATCTTCCTCTTCCAAATTATCATTTAAAATTAATGATAGATTGTGCAAAACTGCACATGCTACAACAATTGTTGTGGAAGTTAACAACTTTGTACTCAGTCCTCTCGATAAGCACGGAAATCTGCGTTTCCAAACGCCGAAAGTTCTCTCGACAATTACTCTTGTCCTCCTATGGATTATGTTGTAGCTGCAAAAAAGTATGTATACGTATAAATTCTTTGTGCGTGTGTGTGTGTGTGTGGCATTAATAAATCATATATTCTTATTTAATGTCATCTTTAGAGCCGGTTTCATCAACTCCGGTTAATTTAACAGGCTGATTATTCCATTGAAATTGACCAATTGCATTTTACTTAACGACAAATGCGATTGATCAATTCCAATGAAATAATCAGCCGGTTAAGTTAATTGGAGATGGTGAAATCGGCCCCTAATCTAGCAAAATGTAATTTTAATTATATGTATACGACAGACAAACATAACAAATGACGAGATTATCAAGTTTCTTAATAATTTTATATATGTATATGTATTACATTCTTTTTACTTCTATGTTTACTATTTACTTCGTAATGCATGATCATTTAAACTGTTTAGTACAATATAAAACAAGTAAAAACTTGCACATTGCTTCCTCATAGTTTTTAAGTGAGCAAGTAAAAACTTGCACATTGTTTTCGCATAGCTTTTAAGTGAGCCAGTAGAAACTTGCACATTGCTTTCTTATAGTTTTTAAGTGAGCCAGTAGAAACTTGCACATTGCTTTCTCATAGTTTTTAAGTGAGCCAGTAGAAACTTGCACATTGCTTTCTCATAATTTTTAAGTGAGCAAGTAGAAACTTGCACCATACCCAGATAGCAAGTTGCCTGCAGATTGCTGTGAATTTGCTTAGAACAGCTTGGCTTAAGTTGCCTTCATATTTGGTCCAGAGGGTTCCGCATATGCCTTTGGATTGCCGGTTGTTATTGCCCCCCAACGGCTATGAGCAATTTGACGACAACAGTTGTCCTCTTACGAACAGAAGGTATAATAGATTGTTGGAAACCACAGGGCAACATGACGGAAACAGGTTTCCGCTTAAAATCAGTTGCCAAAAACCTGACAGCATTTTTAAGGAAACTGTTGCCGTAAAAAAAAATAAAAAAAATAGTTAAATTTCTATTCTATCATAGGCCTAGTTTACACCGGACCTTTTGATACGCGTACCAAGTACTATATCCGTATGAAATCTTTATCAAATCTCGGGTTATCCCGGTGTAAACCGAGATTTGATACGAATTTGATACGGATACTTGGTACGCGTTTCAAACGGTCCGATGTAAACTAGGCCATATCTGAAATTATATTCATATTACAATATTTCAATAATAAATTTATATAAGTAAAAGATTGTTGGATTTATTGGCAATCGAAAAACAATGATCTCATATAATACTTGTGCAATTCTAAATTAAACTATATAATTCCGCTGTAAACATTATAAAAAATTATATGTATAGGATATAGAAAGAAAGCCAAAAGGAAGGAAAAATAAATCTTACATACTTAAAATAAATTTGTATGTTAAAATGTTACAAAATAACATATGTCTCAACATATGTTTAATCTTCCTTTCTATATTTACAAGAGTAGTTTTACACAAAAGAGAGACACGACACTTTTTGGGTTTTATTATAGAATAAACTATCATATATTTACAAATTGCATCGCGAAATGAGGTGCTACTCGCACCTCGGCAGACGCACAGCGCTCGATAAAACTTTGTTTTAACGTTCTCACCTTCCTTAAGCTTCTTCAAATCGTATCTGAAAGCGTTTATATATTCGATATAATTTTCTTAGTTAATTGAACTTTTTTAAATTCAAATTACTTATTTATCAACGATTGAAAAAATAAGAAAGAATTGCACTATGCAAGTTTTTCAAAGAAATCGGCGCATATACGTATTTGCATATACATAACAGACTGTTTGATTATTTTTAAAAGACAGGGTGCCTTTTTAAAAGCTAGTAAATATACTTTTTTTACAGTATGCGTTATATAAGTCTCATAAATAAAAAGATATAACAAAATAGAAGATAGAGCATATATGTATAATAAGGGTTTCGTTATTAATAACATTTTGTACTTAAACATTACGTGTGTTATACGCTCTAAATA
This sequence comes from Harpagoxenus sublaevis, assembly GCA_030770355.1. Taxonomy (NCBI): domain Eukaryota; kingdom Metazoa; phylum Arthropoda; class Insecta; order Hymenoptera; family Formicidae; genus Harpagoxenus; species Harpagoxenus sublaevis. Next base: position 12,102 of record JASTWR010002240.1, read on the forward strand.
CTGTTAAAATATATCTTCTTCTATATCATAATATCACGATCAACGGCGGTCACATGCATCATCGTATGTACATATATCTCATTACTTATTTTAACACCAACTGTATCATCGTATAAATTGGCAATGAAAAAAGTACAAAATCTTATATTTTAATAATTTGTCAATATCTGCACCAGTCATCTTAGCAGAAGCGACAAAAATAATGCGATTGTTAACAAATTTTGCACGTACAAAAATAATTACAAACAACTGCCACACACACAAGATTTAAGACAGAATGAAAAAAAATAGATGGTATTACTCTAAATATTTTATACACATTTTGACACATAGGTTTTTGTCTTTTTTAAATTAAATGAATATTTTTTATGAATATAGAATAATTATTATTTATATAGATTATAGACGATAATCATTTGCATTGGTTTTCTTGCTTCTGGTGTCATTCACGATGGCTGATGAAGAAATTACGTATTCGTTAAATTATTGTTCTTTGCTCATCGAGTATTTTATAATAAATTAATAAAATAAGAAGATCTTTTAATAGTTACAAAAAATTACAGATTATGCTGCTTATAAGATGTTTATAAATTATTTTACGCAACAAATTGTAAAGATACTAACAATAAGATACGTACGTCAATTTCTAATAAAGTTATTTACACTTATAAATTAGGATTAAATTATTGATTAGCAAATTCAAGTCTCTGTTTCATTGTTATGCCAAAATATAAGATATGAAAATGTAAAACGCCAGAACATTTCTTCCTGATACTGATAATTCCTTAAGAAGTCTTATTATAAAATAAATTTTTGAATTTTCTGTTTATCTGTTTGGCACTTTGGCAAAGTCTGCAGCATTATTGCGCTAACATTTAAAATAAAAGGACGAAGCACTTTACTTACACAAATACATAAAACATCTATACTTAGGGAAAATTCAAGCCTCAGAATCGTCATGTCAAGTTTGCACCATCAAGAGGGAAGATTCGAAGCTCCAAGAGTCAAAGATGTGATTTCACGAATGATCATCTTGGCGATCCTCCATGCCAATTCCTCTTTAGCCTATCAACAGCGAGTAATGCATTAATCAAACGATGCCCATTACATATTATTGCTTTTATTAACAAATTACAAAATGCCAATAAAATATTTACCTTATCTTGCTCTATATTTACAAGTCGGTTTACGACACGAGTTAGGCGAGATTCTGAAATTTGCGTACACATGATTTTATACATCTCATATATATGTATATATATATATAGCTCACAAACTAAATATGTGTGTAACTTACCGTATCTTCTGAGGATCTGGCTCTATTTCGGTAATAAATCTACCTAAGTTGTCAACGTAACCAATGCTTAAACTACAAAGTACATTAAATTATTTACGGCTTACAAATCAGCGAAAATACGCGTGTTAATGTTAAATTGCCAAATACCTATATTTGTTACGTCGCCATAAGGAATCTGGATCGTAAAGTTGACTGGTGTCAATATTCATGTGACTGTTAATAGTTCTATTATTATCAGATATTCTACTGCCATTATTTCCTATTTGAGAAATACTTGGCATACTAGTACACACGGAGCTTACTTCGCTGCTGCAATCTAAACCTGCAAAGTAAATATATATCTTTTAATTAACATCTATATTATACATAAAATTGCAATAAAAATGATATATATAAAAAATGCAAATTGTAATAATGTATATATAATACTTACTGCATTGGCACTGTGAATTTCTGTCCAATCTTTAAATATCGATACACACAATCGATATATGTATATCAGCTACATCAAATATAAGGAGACATCACTGTTCAATACGAATAATTGTACCTTCTACGATCTTAAGAACTTGTAACGGTCGCTCCAGCTTTAGGGCCAATTGTAACGCAGTTGTTCGGCTTTTAGTAAATTAGCCAACTTTTGCTCCTCGAGTACGAGCTGCGCTTTTTCCGACGCGGCTCGTGCTTTCCTCTCTTCAGTTACATCTCTCCAAATAACCAGCAACAAATCGCTACCCCCACTAATAATATGTTTCTGATCCTTGGTAACTGCACGAGAAATAAAATCAATATCAGAAACATATATTATATACGTATTTATAACAATACTAGTTAGATTTTCATGGATCAAATAGGCTCACCTGTGAGCGTCCAAACGTGGCTTCCATGTTGGTGCAAGATAGATACGCACTCGGATGTTTTGATATTCCACAATTTCAGAAGACCGTCTCCGCCCGACGTAATTAGTTGCATACCGCGCGACAGAAATTCCCCTCTTAAGGCTCCTGTTCACTCACTGCAGCCATCTTGGATTGATGACGTCAGAAGCGAGAAAAATATCATAAAAATTCTTGCGACGTACATTCAAATAAAATTGTTTTTCAATAAGATAGCATTTGTAATCGATAGAATAGAGTTGTAAAATATACCGAAAACACTCCTTTAATCCACATATGTCGAATTGAATTGTGCTAATCAACGACGAAAACTAGCCGTTTGACAGCTGCCGAATTGAAATAAATATTTATTTTCACATATTAAATTATAACCAAATGGGAGTCTTCGGTATATTTTAACACTACAACAATTGTTTAAAATATAAAAACACTGCACTAAAACGAAAAATAACGTTGTAAATCGCAAGAATAATTTAGCTTTTTAATGTCATTTTTTACGCCTTTTAGTTCATAATTTTGCCAGGTGTGACGCTGTGTGTACTGTCAACGCGGACTTGGCAATCGAGCCAGCAGGAGCCTTAAGACGGAAGATTCATGTCCCTCAAACGTCTGCGACAAGAACAAGAGCAATTAGATTACAATTATATCTATAACATCAAATTGTAATAATAATGTATATACAATACTTACTGTGAATTTCTGTCCAATCTTTAAATAACTGGCCGGTACAATTATTAAACCTGCAGTTTTCATTGCGTTTTGCTGCGTCTTTTCACATTGTAGCTAAATGGCGGCAGCTATACCTATAGAAAAACACGAAGAGAACGTTATAGAAACGAATATGTAATGCAAGGCAAGGTAAAACTGAAGGAGAGCTCCCTCCTCACTGATTTCGATGAAATTAGGCTTAATCGATTCGTTTTTGCACAAAACGAATGAATCTGGCAGAAAAAAGCCCCGCTCGGCCCCGCGACGCGAGATATTAACTGTTAAAGTTGACGACTATCAGGTTATGAAACCTGTCATACCGACGTGATGTAGCGACTACGGCCATGCTCCGCGACCACATGCGCATGCTCCGTGGTCACATGCGCATGCTCAGTGGCCGTGCGCGCATGCAAAAGTACGCGAATTTGAAACGTATGCAATTATGCATACTTATAATGCATAAATATAAATATGTACTTTTCATATCTCAACTATTCTCTGCTTTAACAAATTATTTCTGTTTCGTTAACTTCGACGTTTAATATCTGTAGCAGAAATAATTTGTTAAAGCAGAGAATAGTTGGTATATGAAAAGTATATATTTATATGTACTTATTCATCGTACATATTTATATGTACATACGATGAATAGTTGGTATATAAATATGTACTTTTCATATACCAACTATTCTCTGCTTTAACAAATTATTTCTGTTTCGTTAACTTCGACGCTTAATATCTGTAGCTGAAATAATTTGTTAAAGCAGAGAATAGTTGATATATGAAAAGTACATATTTATATTTATGCATTATAAGTATGCATACGTTTAAAATTCGCTCACTTTTGCATGTTCGTGCGGCCACTGAGCATGCGCATGTAGTCACAGAGCTGACAGAGCATGCGCATGTGGCCGCGGAGCATGTTCGTGGTCGCTACATCGCGTCGGTATGACAGGTTTCATAACCTAATAGTCGTCAACTTTAACAGTTAATATCTCGCGTCGCAGGTCCGAGCGGGGCTTTTTTCTGCCAGATTCATTCGTTTTGTGCAAAAACGAATCGATTAAGCCTAATTTCATCGAAATCGGTGAGGAGGGAGCTCTCCTTCAGTTTTACCCAAGGCAATTATGCTATGCAAGATAATAATTAAACTATTATTGTGCATAGCATAATTGCCTTGCATTAAGAATAAATTAACCTCTTAACCTCAACGTAATCTCTCTTTACTGCGACAGTATCTGTCGCAGTAAAGAGAGATTATAACGTTGAGGTTAATTTATTCTTAATTAATGCAAATTGGTAATAATATGTATATATATGATACTTACTGCAGCGGCACTGTGAGATACGCCCGTAAGAACGCGGATCCGCGGTCGCGCGACCGTCCCGGCCGAAACGTGACAATGCAATGAGAGAGGCTGCATTCCGATATTCACTGCAAGTACTGTAAGCATCGCTCCATCTTCGTTTGATATACGATGTGCAACGAAGACAGAATGATGCTTACAGTACTTGCAGTGAATATCGGAATGCAGCCAGAGAATAAGTAGCCTTGCTGCGTCTTGTCACTCTGTAGCTGCGAATGGCAGTAGCTATAGCTATGTAGCTATATAGAAACACAAAAAAAACATTAGAAACAAATATGTAATGCATATGTAATAATTAAACTATTATCGTGCATAGCATAATTTCCTTGCATTAAGAATAAATTAACCTCTTAACCTATTAACCTCTTAACCTCTTTACTGCGACAGATACTGTCGCAGTAAAGAGAGATTATAACGTTGAGGTTAATTTATTCTTAATTAATGCAAATTGGTAATAATATGTATATATATATGATACTTACTGCAGCGGCACTGTGAGATACGCCCGTAAGAACGAGCTCCGGGAACTTAGCCGGTCAACTTCGACTTTATTAACTTTTTTTTTTTTAAATCGTTTGTTGGTCGTTTGTTGGTGATTGTTGGCCTAATTACAACGTTTGTTGGTTCTTAATTTTTTTTTTAATTAAAAAAGAAAAATTAGCGTTAAGTTAGCCGGAAAAATCTCATTTTTAATTAAAAAACGGCCTAATTGATGCGTAATCGTCTGCTGATGATTGTTGGTCTAAATTTAGCGTTTGTTGGTTCATATTTTTTTCTTAAATTGAAAAAAACAAAAATTAGCGTGAACTTAGCCGGAAAAATCTTATTTTTAATTAAAATACGGTCTAATCAATGCGTAATCGTTCGCTGATGATTGTTGGTCTAATTTTATCGTTTGTTGGTTTATTATTACTCTTAAAAACAAAAAATTATCTCACATTAAGGCCGCATCTGCAGTAATCAAAGATTGGTTTATTTGCTTACGACTTAAGGTTTATTTCTATAAATGTAAGGCTAACATCTATAAAACTGGCTATGAATACGGGCCTTAACATCGGCAGGAAATCGCGAAAAGAAGATCAAGAAACAATGGCCTAGTTTACACCGACTGTTTGATACGCGTATCAAGCTATCAAGTACTATATTCGTATCAAATCCGTATCAATTCTCAGTTTACACCGGTATAACCCGAGATTTGATACGGATTTGATACGGATATAGTACTTGATACCCGTACCAAACGGTCCGGTGTATTACTCATGTATACGGACTATCCGGTTGTGGAAAAACTATGTTGGCGCAAGCAGTTGCTAGACATACTATACTGGTACAAATTGAAATATACTGTTAAAAAAAATCTCACAATATATCTAAACTAATCGCATGGAAGAATAATAACAAACAGATTTTGTGTTTTAAATTCTATTATTTTCTATTTTTTCCAGCTGCCTCCATTTGTGTAATAGGCTCTGAATTTGTGTAAAAGTATTTGAGCGAAGGACTACAAATGACGAGACATGTTTAGTTTTGCTAAAGAAAACTGACCAGTCATAATATTTATTGATAAAATAAATGCTATTGCTACAAAAAGATTTGACACTCAAGCTGTAGCAGATCAAGAAGTGTAACGTATTCTCCTGGAATTACTCAAATCAAATGGATGGTTTTGATCAGACAACTAATGTTAAAGTCATTATGGCAACAAATAGGTGAGCTGGTAACTCTTGTTTAATATCCTTGGATCGAATCTTTAAGCATATTTTTATGGATATTAAGATTGTACTTCTGTTTTATTATTTCAGTATATTCTTCCAGAATGGACATATTGAATCCCGTATAGCTTCGTCCTGGTAGACTGGATCGCAAGATTAAACTTCCGCTATCCGATCGTCGACAAGAAAACGTTTGATTTTTTCTAAGATTATGCAAAGATAAATTTGATCGAAGAAGTGGATCTTGAGGATCGTGGCTGGGTTCGGGGAGCGCGCTTTTAGCGCTATGAGCGTGCTCTGTAAGTAACAGAGATAGAATGACGTTGTCATCGCTAATAGCGTCTCCCCGAACGCACCTTATGTAGCACAGCCAGATAGAATTTTTGCTGCTGATATTAATGCTATCTATCAAGAGACAGGAAAGTTTTTCCTTCAGCCGCACAAAGTATTTGGATTTTTATGTTCTTTCTTCAGTCGTAGAAAGTATGTCTAAAAAATAAAATATATAGTTTTACAGTTTTTAATTAATAAAACTAAAATGTAATTTAAACGTAATCTTGAATTTTAAAAAAAATTGAAATATTTTTATTAAAAAGATTTAATTTGAATGCTACATTTACTCAAAACTCTTGCATTATTCATATCTGGGCATTGGATCAATATTTTTTTTAAATTAACAATTAAGATAAGCAAAATATTAATTGTATCTTTTTGTAACATTTTATTTCAATTCTCGTGCCCACTGAATGAAAGAAACAGTACAACAATTACAACTCGCGACAGAATCAAAATAATCTGGCACTGATTGATGAAATCTGCAATTTTATTGAATTTTATTTAATGAAATTTTAGATTTTTCCAATCACAGCGCAGTATTATTTTAATCTGGATCGTTTTGATTCTGTCGCGTAAGCAGCCCCCCTGTATAACATGATATATTTAACAATATTTTAATTCTGTTTTATAATTTCCAGTTGATCTTGCGATACGATCGAGGGATCATTTATGCCTTTTATATTCATATTGACTGGCATCTTTATATTTTTCGATTTTCACGTTTATCCATCAGCCGCACAAAGTATTTTAATATTCTTTCTTCAGTTGCAGAAAGTATGTATAAAAAAATAATATATATAGTTTTACATTTTTTAATTAATAAAACTAAAATGTATGCATACATTTAAACGTTTACTTTTATTTTTGACAAATATTGAAAATCTTTTTATTATTTATGATATTTGGATTATTTTAATGTGTGCGTGTGTGCATACTTCTTTTCTATTACTTAGAACTAATATAAACATGCTAATTGCACCTAGGAATATTTTTTGATATATATTCTTTTATAATTTATGTTACAGGTTGCACCCGTTTTACAAAATCTTACTGAGACTTAAAAGAACACCAATTCACGTAGATCATCGAGCTCTATGACATATTGTAGAGTTGGTCTATTTAGACCTTTAAAGGAGAATAACACCAATTGAATACTAATATATTTAGTTTTATATAAAATAAACTCTTCTATTGTATAGTGAATCGCACTGAGTCCTTCAGTAGAGTTTATAGAATCTTGAAATTGTCTCAGATCATTAATGTTTTCGTAAATACACTGCAAGATGCGGATTTGATGGACATTTCATTTACATCAATATCTAACATAAGTAATCAAATAATATATTGCTTTATATATAGTTATTTACACGTACACAGTATGAAATAAATGATAAGATAATAGAAATATAAATATGATATAATAATAGAAAAAGGACCGTCTAATATATATATATATATATATAATTTATATATAATATTTATATTATTTATATATATTTATCAATCATCACATTTATACAACAAAGAATTATGTAAAATTCGATAATTTATTATAATAAAGCTTATTGCAATTTTGTACGTTGCAATAAATAAATTTAGATGTTATTCTAGCATTCTTTTAACATCAAATTTTTGTAGCAAACTTAGTACACTTATAATTAGCTGGTTTTTTATATATTTCCAATTAATATTTGTATAATGGAAAAAAATAATTAAACATACATTTAAAGTCCTAATTAATATTTAATATTGCAGATAATGAAATTAGATATGTATAATTAAAATGCAAATTGATAATGCATTACACATATATCAGATATATTCAAGAAAATTAAAACAAATTCAACTATAATTAGTTAAGATGTAATGTTTCGTAACTTTTGACCATGTTACATCTAGAATTATTGAGAAAATATAAGAATATTAAGTAATGCATTATTATTTGTGCACATTGTTTAAAACAGTTTTATATAGGGATAGAAAAGTGTTTCCTGCATATATAAATACAGAATAATATTTATTGTCAATTCTATGCGTCTCTGACAGCGATATAAACCAATCTTTGATTACTGCAGATGCGGCTTAAAGGTGAGATAATTTTTCGTTTTTAAGACTAATAATAAACCAACAAACGACAAAATTAGACCAACAATCATCAGCAAACGATTACGCATCGATTAGGCCGTTTTTTAATTAAAAATGAGATTTTTCCGGCTAACTTAACGCTAATTTTTCTTTTTTAATTAAAAAAAAAATTAAGAACCAACAAACGTTGTAATTAGGCCAACAATCACCAACAAACGACCAACAAACGATTAAAAAAAAAAAGTTAATAAAGTCGAAGTTGACCGGCTAAGTTCCCGGAGCTTAAGAACGCGGATCAACGGTCGAGCCATGGTGTAAATAACAAGGTGAACCATTCCGATGGATGCGCAGTAGGCTAAAAGTAGTGGGGGACAGTCAGCCAATTACGCTTTGAGCTATTGTGCGAAATTCAATATGGCTGCTGAGTTTCACTGTCACGTGCTGTACGTCTGTCACGAATGCGTTGTACGCATTAATAATGTGTTTATAATAGATTATCGGTTGTTAAGTGTGCACGATGTGCTGAAAATGCCGGTGTGTTGTGTGAAAAATTGCAAGAGCGGACCGGTCGTGGGTAATAGAGAATTACAACGTATTGTTGTATTATTTTCCCAAAGAGGGTGAACTAGGAGACAGTGGCTTGAAGCTTGTCAGAGAAAAGAAGGAGATATAAACTCAGCTATGGTGAGTTTCTGTTCCGAATGCTTATAAATATAATTTTTAATACAAATAAAACATATTTTTATCCAAATTCCGTTAAACACAATCTTATTTTATTTTTGAAACTTTTAAACAGCGCGCTGCCTAATAGCTCAAGCTCTGATTGGTCAAGATCTCAGACCTCCGCCATTATGCGCAATGGTTCACCTTGTATATTTACACCATGGGTCGAGCGACCGTCCCGGCCGAAACGTGCCAATGCAATGGCCAATGAGAGAGAAGCCTCAACTAAGAAAGAGGCGCGTAACCTGATTGGCTGACACATATTAGCGTGCGTCAATATGGCTACACATATTTCTATTTCATTGGCGAAAATGTAAACTAAATATTTTACGAAAACGGTTTCCAACAGATTGTGGCAACTTTTAAGGCAATAAGTTTACTACGAGCTTGTCGCTCGTTTGCAAGAGCAACCGTTGTCTGCATAATGCCTTTAAGTTGCCCTAAACAAAATCACTATTGTTTCGGTGACAGCAACATGATGGCAACTGAAGGGAAACTTGTGCCAAGAAATCATTTCCTTTCTTATGCTACAGAACGCTTGGCTATCTGGGTACTTAATCAACATTTTATTTCGCTTATAAAGCTTCCTCTATGAGGAAGCTTGTTTTTTATTTGATGTACAATTATTAGTAAATATTCTTTAATTTGGCTTCCTCATAGAGGAAGCTTTATAAGCAAAATAAAATGTTGATTAAGTATGGTGCAAGTTTCTACTTGCTCACTTAAAAATTATGAGAAAGCAATGTGCAAGTTTCTACTGGCTCACTTAAAAACTATGAGAAAGCAATGTGCAAGTTTCTACTGGCTCACTTAAAAACTATAAGAAAGCAATGTGCAAGTTTTTACTGGCTCACTTAAAAACTATGCGAAAACAATGTGCAAGTTTCTACTTGCTCACTTAAAAACTATGAGGAAGCAATGTGCAAGTTTTTACTTGCACACTTAAAAACTATGAGGAAGCAATGTGCAAGTTTCTACTTGCACACTTTAAAGCTTTGAGGAAGCAATGTGCAAGTTTCAACTTGCACACTTTAAAGCTATGAGGAAGCAATGTGCAAGTTTCTACTTGCACACTTAAAAGCTATGAGGAAACAATGTGCAAGTTTCGACTTGCACACTTAAAGCTATATGGAAGCAATGTGCAACCCAGTGAGAAATGTAATACCGAAAGGATGTCGAAACAACGTCGTGGTCGTCAAAATTAGCTCGACAGCGCTGGAAAGGGTAAAAAACTCGACGTTTAGTTGAATTTTGACCTATTTTCGAGTAACTTTAAATAAACTGACATAATGATAAATAGCCACTCCTACTACTGTTTTGTTCAAAGTTACTGGTTGTAACTCCGTGCACATCCGTTTATACGTAAAATGTCGATTTAAGATCGAAATGATATCAATATGATATTGTTGCAAATACTATATAAAACATATTAAATTGCAGCATTCCCAACTTCATCCAGGTTTCGTCATATAATGTTATATATACATGTACATATATGTATGTCTTTCCTATCGGGATAAGTGTATCGATATACATATACTGCGGTTGATTGACGATATATACGGTCGTGAGCGGACTTAGCCGATTCGGCGACGTCGGCGAAAGCAACACGCCGCGAGCGGACTCTAGCCGACTCGGTGTCGTCAGCGAAAGCAACACGCCGCGAGCGGACATAGCTGATTCGGCGTCGTCGACGAAAGCAACACGCCGCGATACATCGATATATCGATTCTTGCGGGGCTATATCGCTCGAGCCTAACCTAATCTCGGTGCATTTGGCGGCATGTAGCCACATGTAGCGGACGTACAGCGGTTCATTGGTAGCAGTTTTGCCGGTTATATAACGTCGTAATTGTTCTCGTGCAGTGACTTCAGCTTGGGTTCATTATATCTTGCAACGGACAACGAAAATCTACCAGTGAGTAATACAAATATTATTTTACTCTTTGTTATTTCGTATAACAATGCATATCAGTCAGATGGACTACAATCTTGCTTGAAGGTTAGGATGTAAAGGCAACACAGGCTGTGATCAATTTGGCGCTATAAATGCTTCAAAGGTAGCAGTATTGCCGGTTAAACATCGTAATTGTTCTCACGTGCAGTGGCTTCAGCTTGCAGGGTTCATTATATCTTGCAATGGACAACAAAAATTTACCAGTGGGTACTAGAAATATTATTTTACCCTTCGTTATTTCGTATAAGAATGCATATCAGTCAGATGGACTACAATCTTGCTTGAAGATTAGGATGTAAAGGCAACACAGGCTCATGTGATCAATTTGGCGCTATAAATGCTTCGAAGCGTTAAGCTGGAATCACACAATGCATGATTTTCATGCCTGCATTCTTGCACGCTGACTGACGCTGACCAATGCATCGAACGTTGCTCGTTTTGCTGTTTAAAACGTCACATAAAGTTATACAAAGCTTGCAACGATGAAAAGTTAACGTTTTAAACAGCAAAACGAGCAACGTTCAATGCATTGGTCAGCGTCA
>JASTWR010002241.1:0-22500 GCA_030770355.1 Harpagoxenus sublaevis
ATGTGAAACCAGACATAATGATATGTGAGTGGTGTATCCTACATATAACTAGATATAGTATTATATAAAACTATATATACAGTCATATATAGCCAGATATATTAATGTGAATAATCTGTTCCTATATACAACAAGATATAGCACTATATCTAATTGTATATAAATTTATGTAAAGCCAGATATAATGAGATATGAGTAGTGTACCTTACATATAACTAAATATAGTACTATATACAACTATATATGCAGTCATATATAGCCAAATATATTAATGTGACTAATCTGGTCCTATATACAATCAGATATAGCACCATATCTAATTGTATGTAAATGTATGTGAAGCCAGATATAATGATATGTGAGTAGTGTACCCTACATATAACTAGATATAGTATTATATACAACATAAGAAGCATTTATATCTTCGTAGATTATATATGATTATATATAATTATATATGAACACATATTACATTTTTAATTTCGGATCATCCGATAGATGGCATCCGTTGGGATCTGTTTTTCGTATTCAAAATTTGACCAACAATGGTATAAGAACGGTGTCAAGAGACACGACAGAGTCTCGCGCCAAGTGATATAAATCACGGCATAACTTTTGTATTAGTTATATTGTGAAGTCTACTCTTTACTCTTATAATAAAGTGGCACATTTTTAGTAAATAAAACTTAAAAAGCCTAATTTTATTATATATAATTATATATGGTTATATAATTATATGTGGTTATATATAATTATATATGGTTATATATAATTATATGTGGTTATATATAATTATATGTGGTTATATATAATTATATGTGGTTATATATAATTATATGTAGTTATATATAATTATATACAATTATATCGGCCCATTTTTTATATCTAATTATATCTAAAGCCGATTTTATATAATTATATGTGATTATATCTAATCATTTTTTCTCGGGATATATGTGTATTTAGTGTAAAAATTAATTTGCTTGCAATATGTATTCTATGCTTTAAAGCAAAAGTAAAAACATTTTTAACGCAGGTATGGGATGCTACCGGTCATCAACTATATAGCAGTAATATCGGCGATCATCCTGTGACAGCAGTTAGCTGGTGTCATTCTTCCGGCACTTATTTTGCTGTTGGGTCTTTTAATACAATCAGACTTTGTGATAAAAATGGGGTGAGATTAATTTTATAACATACATACACGCACGCATGCATAGCTATTAAGTAGTCTTTAGAATGTACCTATTAAGTAATCTTTAGAATCTTGCACACTTTGAGTTATATGAAATAATGTGTCAATATGTCTAAACTTTAGAAAAAAAAGTCGAATATATAGTTTCTGCGAATAACAATTGGCAATGCATCTGCGATTGCGCATCTCGAATAAAATTTTCCTAGTTATACAATTATTATCAAGTTTTATTTCCGATCTTATTTTGACATCTACAAAAGCTTTTACTACAAATAAAAAACATAATAAAACTAAATAGGTATTTTGTACTTTAGTAAATATAAATTAAACACACTATATAAAAAGCAACTTAGAATAAGCGCCATGCAAAAGGCAATGAAACGTAAGCGAAAACAATATTTCGGTTTATCCGATCTTGAAAAAACCTATATCTTTGTACCTCGAAAAAACCCAAGTAGTAGGATCTTTATTTCAAAAAAATAAAAACCCAAGTGGTACATATCACAAAATTGCGTTACCTTATTTAATCCAAGTGATTATTAACTATTACAAAAAGAAAGATATCTTACGTTTAAATAAATTGCGCCAATTATATATATACAGGGTGTCCCATTTTAACTTAGACAGCTGAAGAACCTGAAAAATTGCAATGTAATAAAAAAATGTTTTAGGCAAAAGTCGTATGGTTTCAAGGGGGACATAAGATGGTGGCAATGATTTGGATGGTCGTTTGAAGCTCACGTGAACGTTACCTCCAATTTCTTACATGCAACCCCCTATATTGTAGTATATCGTTTGAAAGGGCATAAAATAAGAAAATTTTTGGCGCTAACCAGAGGTTAATACGTTGACCCGTTCGGGAGTTATTTAAGGTCAAAAATTGATTTTTTCCAACTTTGACCTTAAATAACTCCCGAACGGATTAACGTATCGACCTCTGGTTTGCGACAAAATTTTTCTTATTTTATGCCCTTTCAAACGGTAAACTACAATATGGGAAGTTCCATTTCAAATTTTTGAGTTAGAGCCTCCTGGGACACTAAAAAATTTTAAGTAAAACTCCCATATTGCAGTATACCGTTTGAAAGGGCATAAAATAAGAAAAATTTTGGCGCAAACCAGAGGTCGATACGTTAATCCGTTCGGGAGTTATTTAAGGTCAAAGTTGGAAAAAGTCAATTTTTGACCTTAAATAACTCCCGAACGGGTCAACGCGTATTAACCTCTGGTTAGCGCCAAAAATTTTCTTATTTTATGCCCTTTCAAACGATATACTACAATATAGGGGGTTGCATGTAAGAAATTGGAAGTAACGTTCACGTGAGCTTCAAACGACCATCCTAGGTCAAATCATTGCCACCATCTTATGTCCCCCTTGAAACCATACGACTTTTGTCTAAAACATTTTTTGATTACTTTGCAATTTTTCATGTTATTAAGCTGTCTAAGTTAAAATAGGACACCCTGTATATATACATATATATATATATATATATATATATATCTCTTAAAGTAAAAAAGATTGGAAAAATTGTTTTAGACAATAGTTTTATGGTTCCGAGAGAGGCAGAAGTTGGCCACATCAGTGTAATTGTAGGTGGCGCCACTTTCTAGACTTCTGCATGGCGGCCATTTTTTCAATTGGCAGTCGATTTTTTGTTCCATTGAATGTTGTAGCTGGCATTGAGACGAATACAACGGTTTTTTATTTTTTGAAATAGGATCATTTTTCATTGAATTACAGTGTTCCAAAGTTTACAATTCAAGTAAAAAGCTTTCACCCCCACGCAGTGTACGTATTTTGTGACTCCAAACCGCCCTCTCTCTCTCACTCTTGCTCTCTCTCTCTCTCTCTCTCTCTGTGTGTGTGTGTGTGTGTGTGTGTGTGTGTGTGTGTGTGTGTGTGTGTGTGTGTGTGTGTGTGCCTGTGCGCGCGCGCGTGTTCGTGCGTGTGTGTGTGTGTGTTGTTCCTATCCGTTGTCTGGACTGATTCTGTTTGATGGTTAACCAGCTCCAGACCGCTTGACACACATTTTCCCGTGCTCAGAATTACCCAGGATGAACGACGTGGACGTGACGGGGCTTTCATCCCTATGGGGTGCTTTATTTACATGAGTCCCCTTGCCTCTCACGATTCGGGGTGCTTGATTTACGTGAGTCCCCTTGCCTCTCACGATTCGGGGTGCTTGATTTACGTGAGTCCCCTTGCCTCTCACGATTCGGGGTGCTTGATTTACGTGAGTCCCCTTGCCTCTCACGATTCGGGGTGCTTGATTTACGTGAGTCCCCTTGCCTCTCACGATTCGGGGTGCTTGATTTACGTGAGTCCCCTTGCCTCTCACGATTCGGGGTGCTTGATTTACGTGAGTCCCCTTGCCTCTCACGATTCGGGGTGCTTGATTTACCGATGAAGCTATGTTCCATCATAACGGCCAATTAAATAGGCACAATTCACATTATTGGTCGCCTATAAATCCTCATTGGACTCACATGGTTGACAATCAACACAGGTGGACTCTTCATGTATGGTGTGGAATAATTAATGGTTATTTGATAGGACCTTACTTTTTTGAAGACAATTTAAACAGTGCAAGATACCTTGCATTTTTGCAAAATGAATTACCAGGTCTTTTAGAAGAGGTTGATCTCGACACTCGTCAAAGAATGTGGTGGCAACAAAATGGAGCACCGCCTCACTCGGCTCGAATAGTCACCGCTTACCTTAATAAAGTGTACCATGAAAAATGGATAGGCAGATTTGGCCCTACAAAGTGGCCTCCACGTTCTCCAGATTTAACTTCACCAGATTTTTACTTGTGGGGTTATTTGAAAAATGTAGTGTACAAAAAAGTTCCGACAACTCGAAAGGATATGAAAAACAGAATAAAAAGAGCCTGCAATAATATTCCTCGGCAAGTTTTGTTGTCTACCATTGCAATTTTTTAGAAACGGCTCCGTCTATGTTTACAACAGAATGGTAGTGTATTCGAACATTTATTAAATGGATAAATTTAATAATGAGCGCTTCTAAGCCTGGTATCCGTCACACGCACACACGTACACACATGAGCGGCAAGGAGTCTTACGTAAAACAAACACCCCGAAGTGAGAGGCAAGGGGACTCACGTTAAACAAGCACCCCGAATCGTGAGAGGCAAGGGGACTCACGTAAATCAAGCACCCCGAATCGTGAGAGGCAAGGGGACTCACGTAAATCAAGCACCCCGAATCGTGAGAGGCAAGGGGACTCACGTAAATCAAGCACCCCGAATCGTGAGAGGCAAGGGGACTCACGTAAATCAAGCACCCCGAATCGTGAGAGGCAAGGGGACTCACGTAAATCAAGCACCCCGAATCGTGAGAGGCAAGGGGACTCACGTAAATCAAGCACCCCGAATCGTGAGAGGCAAGGGGACTCATGTAAATAAAGCACCCCATAGGGATGAAAGCCCCGTCACGTCCACGTCGTTCATCCTGGGTAATTCTGAGCACGGGAAAATGTGTGTCAAGCGGTCTGGAGCTGGTTAACCATCAAACAGAATCAGTCCAGACAACGGATAGGAACAACACACACACACACACGCACGAACACGCGCGCGCGCACAGGCATGCGCACACACACACACACACACACACACACACACACACACACACACCACACAGAGAGAGAGAGAGAGAGAGAGAGCAAGAGTGAGAGAGAGAGGGCGGTTTGGAGTCACAAAATACGTACACTGCGTGGGGGTGGAAGCTTTTTACTTGAATTGTAAACTTTGGAACACTGTAATTCAATGAAAAATGATCCTATTTCAAAAAATAAAAAACCGTTGTATTCGTCTCAATGCCAGCTACAACATTCAATGGAACAAAAAATCGACTGCCAATTGAAAAAATGGCCGCCATGCAGAAGTCTAGAAAGTGGCGCCACCTACAATTACACTGATGTGGCCAACTTCTGCCTCTCTCGGAACCATAAAACTATTGTCTGAAACAATTTTTCCAATCTCTTTTACTTTAAGAGATATTCAGCTGAATCACTTAAAATGATACACCCTGTATATATATATATATATATATATATATATATATATATATATATATATATACAGGGTGTCCCAAAATTCGCGACTCAAAATATTATATCAAGAAAGTTCTCAAAAAATTAAGTAAAAAAGTTATTTGTAAATTTTTATTTTAAACAGTAGTTTTTGAGATATAAGGGTTTAAATCTAGCCAATTACAGACTAGGTTTAGACGGACACCTGTCCATGAGTTCCGCGTGCGGTAGTATTAGTGAGCGCGCACTTCAGCATGCATACATTGCATACTGACATGGCGGGCGCGGTGGACAAAAGATTGTATGTGTTTTTCATACGTTACCGCGCGCGATTTCATGATATTGATTTCAAATTAATGATGTTAATAAATAAGCGTTACAAATAAAAAATTTTTAAATCATTAAAATTTTATCGCTAATATTGTAGATTACAAAGAAACATTGGGATTACTACAATTTATATTAGCACAATAACATTAATATTAAAGAAATATTAAGTGAATAAGATTTATAATTAATTATAAGTCGTGATCGCATACGCGCGAGTAATAATTTTTTTTATACGTGTTGAGAGAAATAATTTTATGCGTTACTTCTTTGCTATAATTGGTCTGATCAAACTTAGCGGTTTGGCGAAAAACTCGGTACTAATAACACCATGTCAATTTTATCTTCAATCTTGGAAAAAATATTGCATTTTTCCAGGATTGGAGATAAATTTAACTCTGGGTGTGCTTTGATTAACAAGTAAAAATATTTTTTGCTTTGGGGGTTGCCTAGACCTCCTCTGAACTGATAAATGTGTGATAGGTATGTTAAATAAAAAAAACATTTTTTATAAACAATTAAATTAAAAAACTTTTTTTAATGTGGCTACAAATGATTTTTTTTTTTTGGCACACCTATACTACAGATTTCTCAGTTCAGGAGAAGTCTAGGCAACCCCCCAAAGCCAAAAATATTTTTACCCGTTTATCAAAGCACACCCAGAGTCAAATTTATCTCCAATCCTGCAAAAATATTGAAATTTTAAAAATACGAAGCCCTGGTCACAAAAGCAATTTTTTTGCAAAAGTCCGGTGATTTTCCGTCGTTTTTAGGCACAAGAAACATGACTCACAAAGTCATTAAGTTCATTGACACAAAAATTGTGTTACACGGTGTTATTAGTACCGAGCTTTCCGCCAAACCGCTAAGTTTGATCAGACTAATTATAGCAAAGAAGTAACGCATGAAATTATATCTCTCAACACTTATAAAAAAATTATTGCTTGCGCGCGTATGCGGTCACGACTTATAATTAATTATAAATCTTATTCACTTAATATTTTCTTAATATTAATGTTATTGTGCTAATATATGAATTGTAGTAATCCCAATGTTTCTTTGTAATCTACAATATTAGCGATAAAATTTTAATAATTTAAAGATTTCTTATTTGTAACGCTTATTTACATTATTAATTTGAAATTAATATCATAAAATCGCGCGCGGTAACGTATGGAGAACACACGCACAATCTTTTGTCCATCGCGCCCGTCATGTCAGTATGCATGCTGAAGTGCGCGCTCACTAATCCTACCGCACGCGCGACTCATGGACAGGTGTCCGTCTAAACCTAGTCTGTAATTGGCTAGTTTTAAACTCTTATATCTCAAAAACTACTGCTTGAAATAAAAATTTACAAATAACGTTTTTACTTAATTTTTTGAGAACTTTCTTGCTATAATATTTTGAGTCGCGAATTTTGGGACACCCTGCATATATATATATATATATATATATATATATATATATATATATATATATATATATATATATTATCTCGAAAAATAATTGTACTTTTAAAAAATTAAACCCAAGAGGTAGTATTTTTATAAAAAAAGAAGAAAAATTCAAATAGTACGTATCAATGTGTATTCCTATTGAAGGGAAAAAATTAATATAAAATTTAAAAAGTTTTAGTTAAAAAAACGGCGCTGCTACACAAAATCTATTAATGAAACAATTTCTATAAATGGAAAAAGTACTTTAAATTAATGTACGAAAGTATTTCTACATGCACATTGTAATTATTAATTTAATATTTTAAATTTGTTATTTTTATTGCTTTCATATATTTTAAAATTTAGCTGCGCCGTTTGTTTAACTAAAATTTTTCAAATTTTATATTAATTTTTTCTCTCAGTAGGAATACACATAGATACGTACTATTTGGATTTTTCTTCATTTTTTATAAAGATACTATCTCTTGGGTTTAATTTTTTAAAAGTACAATTATTTTTCGAGCTAATATATATCTATGTATATAATTGGCGCAATTTATTTAGGCGTAAGACATCATTTCTTTTTTTTTGTAATAGATAATATTTTTAATTGATAATCACTTGGATTGAATAAGGTAACGCAATTTTGTGATATGTACCACTTGGATTTTTATTTTTTTGAAATAAAGATACTACTACTTGGGTTTTTTCGAAGTGCAAAGATATAGGTTTTTTCAAGATACATACACCAAGCGTGTACTTGGCGCATTTTTTTTTACCTTTTTGTAAAAGGTAATTTTGTACGGATATCACCCTTCTTTGTAGTTACAGATACATCAAACGCCATAATGTCTATCGACATCGACATTTATGTCTGATAAAATTAAATGTAAATATTTTTTGTATTACAACTTACAAGAATTATATCTGAAAGTTTGACATCCTTAAATGTGCAGTGTAGTTTGTATAAATTTATAAATCATTTAAAAAATTAAGACACAAAATATGAATATACAAAGTCAAGTTTGTCGAGAGCACATTATGCAAAGTGTTTGCTATAAATCAATTTTGTCAAAAGAAAAGCAGATTTGATACAGAATTTGGCATGTACGATGCTATTGGCAGAATGGTATAGTAGATAATATATGTATAGTAAAGTTTGTTAACAAAATAAGGCAATTAATAAGTTATAAGTAGAGCTTGACAGTCTTATATAATTCGATGCAGATTAGCGATAGAAACAGCAGAATCTACGTTCGACAATGCCAATTTACTGTTAATTTGTTATTAGATAAGATATTTTAGGTATGATAAGTTAAAGGATATGTATGAACAATTTTATTTCAAAACATTAGTTAATTAATTAATAAGTGCCAAGAAAACTAAAGATATTTACTTATATACATATATAAACAAATATTATGGAGATAGAGGAGATACAGTCGGAGGAACTGTCTGACATTTTATATCTAACAACAAATTAGCAGTAAATTGACAATGACATTGTCGAACGAAGATTCTGCTGTTTCTGTCGTTAATCTGCATCGAATTATATAGTATTGTCAAGCTGTACCTACTTATAAATTATTAATTGCCTTATTTTATTAACCAACTTTACTATACATATATATTATCTACTACCTAACATTTTGCCAACAACATTGCACATACCAAAACATGCCAAATCCTGTAACAAATCAGTAGTTTTTCTTTCAAAAAAATTTATGTATGTAGCAAACACTGCATGATCTGCTCTCGACAAACTTGACTTTGCCTGATATCCAAAAATAATATTTAATTGACCATGACTGGCACATTTATTGAAAATGTCGATACGACGTTTCGAACCAATTTCGGCTCCTTTTCAAGTGTATAAATAAATTTTTACACAGACATTCATTAGTCACAACGTGTACCTGCAAGTCCGATCTAAGACTAAAAAACAAAAATTTGTCACTATAATAAAAAACGTAGAAGAGATCGCAAACCAAAGAAATTTGTCAAGACTTACATGCTATGTGCGTTATAAAATAAAATAGATTGTGTTCAAAGGCACGTCTGCACGCCACGGTTACAAACAACACAATGAGCAAAATCATACACAAACAAAAATAAAATAGAGGTTGATCACATAGCCCCTATTAGTCGGTCATATATTACTGTCATCTTCTCCGTATCTTTTTGGAGGTTAATCGCCTGATTATGTTTCTTGATGAAAAACATCTCAGCAATCTCTCTTTTTTTAAAGTGTTTTTCTCTGTGTAGGATCTTTGCTTCTTGCCAATTAAACACATGATTCAACTCAAGCCGATGTTTGCTCATTACCGAATGATTACTAGCGTGCTTCTTAATATTTGTTTCATGCTCTTTAATGCGTGTTTCAAGATGCCTTTTCGTTTGTTCTATATATGTAGCATTGCAATCTAAACAATCAATCTTATAAACCAACTCAATTTGTTTCATAGCCTCCAGTCTGTCTTTCCCCTTCCTAATAACGCAATTGAGCTTTTTAGGTACGGTGTAAACGACATCAAAACCACGGTTGCTGAGAATATTACGGATCTTTTCACTGTAGTCTTTAATATACGGAATAGTTATGAAATTTCCCAAATTAACGATGTTATCCGTCTCATCATCCTTATCTCTTGTAGCATTGCGGTATTTGATGTCCTTTAATCGTTGTTTGATACATTTATTAACAACATGTATCGGGTAACAAATAAATTTTAAAATGCACTGGTTTTAGTTTTAATGGACAGATATATGATCAGATATTTGGCAGTCCTATGGGCTCTCCGCTCTCACCCATTCTTGCAGATATAGTGATGGACGACCTGGAGACATTTTGTCTCAGTTCTTTAAAATTTAAGATTTCCACATTTTTTAGATATGTCGATGATATATTCGCGATAGTTCCAAGAGCAAACATTGATGAGATACTCAATAATTTCAACAGTTATTCACCCACGGTTGAAATTTACTTGTGAAATTGAGTCAAATGACAGGATAAATTTTCTAGACACTACTGTCCTTAGAAATGGCGACACATTAATTACGAATTGGTACCGAAAACCAACTTTTTCCGGACGCTACATTAATTATTTGTCTAACCATCCTGAAAATTATAAAAAAAGTGTGCAAGTAGAAACTTGCACATTGCTTCCTCATAGTTTTTAAGTGAGCAAGTAGAAACTTGCACATTGTTTTCTCATAGTTTTTAAGTGTGCCAGTAGAAACTTGCACATTGTTTTCTCATAGTTTTTAAGTGTGCCAGTAGAAACTTGCACATTGCTTTCTCATAGTTTTTAAGTGAGCCAGTAGAAACTTGCACATTGCTTTCTCATAGTTTTTAAGTGAGCCAGTAGAAACTTGCACATTGCTTTCTCATAAATTTTAAGTGAGCAAGTAGAAACTTGCACATTGCTTTCTCATAATTTTTAAGTGAGCAAGTAGAAACTTGCTAAAAAAATTTTTTTTTTAAAAGAACCCCTTTACCGATCATCGCCAAATTTAATACCAACCTTCCTTGAATGATACTTTATCGATTAAAAAAAAAACATCCCAATATCTCAATATTTGCGGAAGTTAAAGCAACCACGGACATTTCTAAAAAAATTCAAAATTTTTTTTAAAAAGAACCCCTTTACCGATTATCGTCAAATTTAATACTAACTTTCCTTGAATGATACTCTATCGATTAAAAAAAAAACAACCCGATATCTCAATATTTGCGGAAGTTAAAGCAACCACGGACATTTCTAAAGAAATTCAAAAATTCTTTTAATAAGTGGACTCCAATGGACGTCCATAGGATATCGTGTGCTTTCGAGGTTCATTTGTGTTTCAATATCCATATTGTGGACAAACATAAGGAGTGTGTCGAGTGGTTGATTTAAAGGTGGTAGTTTAACTTTTCCGTTTGAACAACACATTCCAGGTGCTTAAGTTTTAAACTTTTTGGCTTGACAATGATCACATATTGCATCCATTTTCCCAATTATTACTCTCGGAAAAAATTTATATTCGTAATTTGGATCATAACTAAATTCCTCTAATTTCAAATCGGACCGCATAAACGTTTTCCTTAATTAAACATGTCGTAACCGGTCTTTTTCTACTCGAGTTTCACGCTGTTGAGTCATTTCTGCTTTTCAGATATTTCACTTACCGATCAGCGACTTCATCCCTTGGTTTTTGCCGGGCGTTTTTCGGGAATTTCGAGATTGTTTGCTCGCATGTAACATAATTTGTTGTTTTCCGCAAATACCACATACTTACAATATTTTTTGTAAAACCTATTGCAAAAGTTCAATTTGAGACTGAAATTAAATTTAAATAAGGAATAGTATTCAACAAATACTGTAATAATCCCTTGGTTTTCCCGGGCGTTTTTTCAGGAATTTCGAGATTGCTCGCTTGCGATGTACACAGAACTTCGATATTTCACTTTAAAAATGTCCGGGAAAACCAAGGGATAAAATCGGTAATTGGTAAGTAAAATATCGAGGTTCTGTGTACATCGCAAGCGAGCAATCTCGAAATTCCCGAAAAAACGCCCTGGAAAATCAAGGGATAAAGACGCTGATCGGTAAGTGAAATATCGGGGTTCCGTAGTAACCTATGTTTTGCGCAAGGATGTAAAGAGTAATTGTGCAAGAGTTGGTTCAGATCGGTCGAATAGTTTATGAGTGTATAAAAAACAAACAAATTTAAAATGCGCCCGGGAAAACAAAGGAATAAAATCGGTAATCGGTAATTGAAATATCGAAGTTTTGTGCGTACATCGCGAGCAAGCAATCTCGAAAGTCCCGAAAAAACGCCCGGAAAAACCAAGGAATAAAGTAGCTGATCGGTAAGTGAATAATCGAGATTCCGTAGTAGCCTATGTTTTGCGAAAGGATGTAAAGAGTAACTGTGCAAAAGTTCATCTAGAAAAAAAAAACAACCCGATATCTCAATATTTGCGGAAGTTGAAGCAACCACGGACATTTCTAAAAAAATTCAAAAATTCTTTTAAAAAGAACCCCTTTACCGATCATCGCCAAATTTAATACCAACCTTCCTTGAATGATACTCTATCAATTAAAAAATAAACATCCCAATATCTCAATATTTGCGGAAGTTAAAGCAACCACGGACATTTCTAAAAAATTCAAAAATTCTGTTGTGCCGCTCCGTGCACGAATATTGGGATCACTGTCCGCGGGGGAGTCGTCGGGGGAAATCACAGACTCTAATATGGCTTGTAGATATTCTTTAATAAATTCACTGATCTTTAAATCTTACAACGGTCTTATACTTAATACGCGTAACAATCTGTCACTGACTCTGACTCTGAACTGCCCTCCTGATCCCTGTCCTCCGCTCTATTTATTCCGTATCGTCGTCAAGCGGGATCGGTTCAGGGTCCTTGCGCGGTCAGCGTTCCGCGAACCTCTCTAGGTCGCGTCGGTTCTCGGTAGAGAGTCTGGCCGCGCAGTCAGCTGTTATGCTGACTCGCGGTTTCCTGTTTAACTCGCGACTTCCTATTTTAATAATACTATGATAATCGATTTCCTATTTTCATTATACTGTGGCAATCACGAGTTCGGATTGCAACATTCCTCCCCCTTTGGGAAGAGAGACACTACGGCCGGAGTTTCTCGTATTTTTCAGATTTTATCCTACCTTTATTCTTATCTTATCTTAATTCTAGAGGTAGTATCATTTTTTATTATTTTCTTTTACAATGGTCTCTTACATCTAGTTTACAATGGTCTCTTACATCTAGTCGTTGTTCAATATAATATCGCGGTGTCGCTTTCTCTTTTCACTGTTTCGCTTGCGTCGAGTGCGCTTCGGCCGCTTGCCGTGTTGTATATATGTTCTTGGATAATCTTAGGCTTACGCATGGGATTTAGGTTTAAGTTTATGGGTAATCCCGTTTTATTTTTATTTCTTTTTGTTACATATAATATGGCTAAACATATAATAATTATCGCTGTTCCCGTGAAACCTGAGATTATCGGGTACGTTGTGTATTTATGTATATCTACGTCGTCTGTTGTTAACTCGGTATTTATTTCTCCTAATTTTCTGCTTAGTTCCAAAATTTCCATTGGGTTTGTTACAACCTTTTTGAATTTTACTACGTCATTAACGTCTGTCCATTGATTTGTCCTTTGTGTAACGGTGAACGTGATGTTGTAATCGGGCAGATGCGTCTGCACATACGTCGTTCTTTGTTGCGTGTTCGTCTTTATTGTAATGTCGGGCGTCACTAGTTTGCATTTATCGTTTAATGTTATCCGTCCTGTTCGTTCGATTTCTACTTTTTGGCTTGCGTGGTTTTTACATGCTATCTCTATGGTTTGTCTCTCTTGCGTCGAATATAGCCACGCGTTCGGGTTATTTAATGCTAGCCAAATAGTAGTTTTTGCGTGTATGCTGCGAACGCTGCAGCGGTTCGAATATGTATTTCGGGTTACATAGGCTTGTATTTCACATGGCGCGTTATTGTCTACGTGAAGGACGGGGAAATTTCGCTCGCAAACATATACATTATTGTCTCTCGTACATTTGTTTAATTCGTTTTCTATCAGTGTGAAATAAGTTCGGCTATCCTTATCTACCGCTATTAATCTTTGATTTATTTCTACAAATATGAATGTGTCTTCACTCTTATGAATGGGTAAAGGGATTACTTTTATTATCTCGTACATCGGGTACGTAGTAAGTGGTAATTGTACAACCGTGTAAATGTTTGTACCGTCATAGTACGCGCTAATCTTTACGAATTTTTCGATTGTGGCCCAGTTTTCTGGCGTTATTAAAAATGGAAAATGGGTTCCTTGGGGTATTTGGGAAGCTATCTCTTGTAAATTGCTTATTATACTTTCTATTGGGACTAACCTTATATTAATTATCCCATTTTTCGCGCTGGTTAGATGCTCTATTATGTCTGTCATGTCAGTTGTCAAATCGTCTATGATCGCTTTTAATATGAGGAAGTGTTCGTCTAAATCCTCCCGGCGTCCATATCCGACCTTCTCATGCAACCAGCTTTGTCGCATCTTCTCTGTTATGTTTATAAATTTATCCTCGTTCTCTTGTAGAACCTTTTCCACATTGCCTACGTGGGCAATTGTTGCGTTTAATACCTTTAATTGGTTTTTTACGGCGTGCTGTAGCGTCCGTTGGTTCTCTTTCACCATCTTTAATTGTTCTGTTATTAATTTTTCGTCGTCAGCATCCATGGTGCCGAACAACGTTTTTGCTATCGTACCCAATCCATCGATGAATCCTCTTCGTGTTTTCCTCGGAAGTTGATACGCGATTTTCAACCGGCTTAGTATCTTCGACACTTGCTCATTTTCCTTTTCGGTTATTTGGAGGAAGGTATGGCAAGTTTGTTTCATATCTTCCTCTAGTGGCTTGTCATGGCACAACGCTCTGGTTTGCGCCATGTAGTTTTGTAACTGCTGATAACGGTGGTCCATTGCCCTGACATCCAATTTGATCACCATTTTCCAAGTAGAATCGACCTGATTTAATTCTCCAATTTTCTCGAAGTATATACCCGGCTCATTGTAGAATGGTAGTACTTCGAATGCAGGTGCACGGTCAGGTTTCGCTACTCTCGCGAAGTGCTGAACGAAGGCTAACGTCCTGCAAGAATAGGACTCGAGTTACTTTTCTCCGAATTTCTTTAATGCTTGGTTATAACTTCGCCTTGATTTTCTTTTCGCTCGTTCCGTTAGTCTTGAGCTAACGTTGTGACAAGGTACAACATGAGGTGCCGAACTTGTAACTTGTATTTCGAGCCGGCAAGTTGCAATGCGTGCTTACGCACGTATTGGTTGCGCGCGGCGCACCGTGGTGCAAACAGTGCTGTAGGTGGATCGCCACCCCCGCGGTATGAGGAGGTTGTCAGGCGAGCACCCCCTCCCCGTTACGAGGTGCCTCAGGTGTACCCTTTGCGGATCCTACAGGTGACCCTGGACGTAACCAGCGGTCGGAGAACCGTAAGCCTAATTTGGTAAGTAAAAACTTATTATTTAATTTTAACTTACTCTTACTTGCATGTTTTATTTATTTATTTATTTATCTACGCCTTATGTTAAAATCAATTCTTTTGCTGCTTCTTTTGGCTTAGTGTTCTATAAAGGCTTTTATTCTATTTACGTGTACTTTTATGCTTCTTCGCCCCATTTTGAGGGTGTAATTGACCTCCGAATTCTTTTCAATTATCGTATATGGACCTATCCATTTCGGTTCCAATTTTTTTGATCTACCTCGACGTACGGTGTCGTCGTGCAATAGTACTTATTCTCCCACCTTAAAAATGGTTTCTCTGGTATTCTTATCGTAGGTTTCCTTTGCTTTTTCTTTTTCGGTTCGCAAGTGTTCCTTTGCGACTCGTTGCGTTGCACGTAATTTTTCCTTCAGCTCTTGCACGTAATCGTCATACGTGTACGTCGGCTTCGGTGGTTGCGACAGTGCCGTAGGTAGTGTCGCTTGGTGCCCGTAAATAAGTTCAAACGGGGTGAAGCCTGTAGCTGTGTGCGGAGTCGTGTTATACGCGAACATTGCATAGGGCGTCCACTCATCCCAATCGGTCTGATCTGCGTTAATGTAATGTCGCAGATACTCCGCCAACGTTCTATGAGAACGTTCTAGCGCTCCATTACTTTCGGGATGGTACGCCGTTGTTTGAATTTTCTCGATTTTCAACAGTTTACACGTACTCTTAAAAATTTCGCTTAGAAAATTTGTACCTTGATCGGTTAAAATTCTTTCTGGAATGCCATATTCAAAAATTATTTTTGTTACGAACTCTTTTGCGATAGTATTAGCTTCCTGATTCGGTATGGGTATTGCCTTGCTAAACTTCGTTAGATTATCCTGAAATGTGAGGATGTATTTATTTCCGTTTTCGGTCATTGTTAACGGTCCTACTATATCTAGAGCACATTTTTCGAACGGTCTATCCGCTGTGTCCGTAATTATTAAGGGTGCTTTAATTTTCCGCGACAATTTATTTTTCTGGCATAATTCGCACTTGGAGATATAGTTTTCGACATCTTTCGTCAGTCCTCTCCAATTATGCGTTAATCGGATTCTATTTATCGTGCGTTCTACTCCTTGATGCCCTCCTATCGGGGCATCATGATATTCATACAGTATTCGTCGTTTCTCTTCCTCGGTATATCGTCTTTCGACGTTCGTGTTATCTCTTTTGTCCTCCTCTATCCCATTAATGTCGGCGGGTACGTACCGACTTAGCGCGTCAGCGTTTCTGTTCGCTTGACCGGCCTTATGCACGATTGTGTAGTCGTACTCTTCTAATTTTAGCCTCCATCGAATCAATCGTGATCCTGGGTCATTGACATTAAATAACCACACTAAAGACTTGTGGTCCGTTACTATTGTAAACTTTGTTCCATATAAGTATGGTCGGAAATGTTTCACCGCCCATACTATAGCTAGTAACTCTTTCTCCGTAGTGCTATAGTTCATTTCCGCTTTATTTAGTATCCGGCTAGCATACGCCACGGGTTGATCTTCACCGATCTTCCCCTGTGATAGTATCGCTCCGATTGCGTAATTTGACGCATCGGTTGTCACTACAAACTCTTGCTCAAAATCCGGGTATTTTAACACCGGTGCTGTAATGAGCTTTTCTTTCAGTATCTCAAAAGCGTTTTGCTGCTCTTGTGTCCATATAAATTTTACGTCCTTTTTCGTAAGTTTTGTTAAGGGTTTAGCAATCGCTGAAAAGTTTTTTATGAATCTACGATAATATCCAGCTAGACCTATGAACGACTGTATATCCTGTACTTTAACAGGTGTTTCGAATCTTTTTACGGCCTCCAGTTTCGTTGGGTCCGGCGAGATTCCGTTTTCAGTTATTACGTGGCCGAGATATGTGACCTCTTTGCGAAGGAATTCACACTTGTCGGGCTGTAATTTGAGATTGTATTTCCGCAGTCGTTTCAGAACTTCTATTAGCCTCTTATTGTGCTCCTGTAGGCTAGCTCCATACACTATTATGTCATCTAAGTAAACGAGGCATTTCAAACCTAATAGACCGGCTAATACCGCGGTTATTGTTCGCTGGAACGTCGACGGGGCATTTTTCAACCCGAAAGGCATTCTGTTATATTCATAATGCCCATACGGTGTAGAAAATGCCGTTTTCTCTTTATCGTTCTCGTCCATCGGAATCTGGTGGTATCCCGAGGCGAGATCTAGTGTTGTAAAGTACTTTGCGTTTCCCAATTGATCTAATATATCTGTTATATTTGGTATTGGGAAGGAGTCTCCGATTGTTAAATCGTTTAATTTTCGAAAGTCTATAACAATCCTTAATTTTTTCTTTCCGGATGCGTCTGTTTTTTTCGGCACTACCAGCAACGGCGCATTCCATTGGCTCGTGCTGGGCCGGATAATTTTGTTTTTTAACATTTCACCTACTTGCCGATTAACTTCGTCTTTGTGCTTCTCTGGCAAGCGGTACGGTCGGACGTTGACCGGTGCGCTATCCGCCTTCGTTGTAATTTGATGCGCGACGATGTCGGTGCACGTCAGCGGTTCTCCTTCTAAGTGCAGCACGTTGCTATAATCTCTGCAGATTTCTGTAATTGATTTCTTTTCCTCCTCATTTAGGTGGTTCGTGCGTAGCAATTTCTTTACTCTCTCGCTACGCGGTAACGATCCGTTTTCATTTTCTATTTGAACCGTATTTATTTTTGTTGGTCCATCCTGGCTGAGTTCCTCTATTTTTATTTGAGGCATCAGCAATTCTACCGTCCTTTCGGTAGTATTTAGTATGCTTACTGGGCATAAGAAATTTTCCGGTTGTACTAGGCAATTGCCTATCAGGACTCCGGGTGCAGTTTCCTCTGCTTGTACTATGCCCACGCCGTTTTTATCCGTGGCGACTTGTATGATCGTCTCGCTGCACGGTTTTAGAGTCAGCCGTCTGTACGGGTACAATCTCAAGATGTTTGGACCTATATTAATTTGATTGGTCTTGTAGCTATAAGAAGCTTGGTGTTTCTTAATGAAATCAACTCCTAATATCCCGTCATAATCGATCGGGAAATCATTTTTGACCACATGCATTGTATGCTTGATTTGTCGGTCTGCTAAATCGATTGTGGCGTTAATTTTACCAAGCGTTTTCGCTTCATGTCCTGTTACGCCTGTAATTGTTATTTTCTCATCTTCTATCAATGTATTTTCCTTCAAATGCTTTGCTTTTATTATGGACATTTGCGCTCCTGTGTCGAACAACAGGCTCGTTTTTTCTTTCTTTGCCTCTTTTATTGGCACAGATACTAAATCTAGCCCTGCATGTTCTCGCGGCTTATCTGCCATATGAGAAATCTGGGATTCGATTGCCAGTCGACGCGGCTTTGTCTCTTCTTTATCTTCCTCATCGCTACTCGGCGGGGACTTATTACGAGTTTTCCTTTTAAATGTGTTCGCGCCGTACTGATTATTTTTCCCTCGCGCTCCTCCCTGTCTGTCGGGATTAAATCGTTCCCTTTTCGGCTTACCATTGAGCAGCCAACAATCCTCGCGTAAGTGACCGGGTTTTTTACAATAATTGCAATATTTCTCTACGGTATTAACGCGGGATGTTTTCTCGGGTTTCGGTAATGGGAAACGGTTCGTGTAACGGCCAGTACGGCACTCGCGTCCGTGGTGTCCGTACTTGCCGCATTTGTAACACTCAATTCCCGATTTATTTTCGCGCGTTTGCGGGGAATAAAAATTATTTCGAAAACGCGGCGGATTTCCGCCCGGTCCGTTTACTTTCTCTTCCGCGCTCGCACCTGCTATTGCTTCCTGCAAAGTAGCGAAATGCTGCGCTCGAACGATTAATTTATCTCGTCACGTAATCCCAGTTGAAAATTTTGTAGCGCTTGTTGTTGTATAGTTTCTAATATTGTGCGCTTGCTTTCGACCGTATGCGTTTTACCCTCGATCATTGAGTCAAATAGCTCCATTGCCAGGTTATCGGTTCTTAGACCGAACGCTCTTGCGCTTTCTCCGGGCTTCTGCTTTAATGTGTTGAAATTTAACTGTAAATGCGTCGTGCTCTTTCGACTTAAATAACTGACTTCTAACTCTTTTTTTAATTGTGCGAAGTTTCGGATTTCCCGTGTTTGGAAATCTAGCATGGCTCGACCTTTTAACTTTGTGCATAGCACGGCTTCCAGTAACGTTCCTTCCTCGATCGGGTGTATATTTTTCATCGCGTACGTCGCGGCGCTCAAAAATTCCTGTATTTTATTAGAGGCTCCGTCGAACTCGGGTATCATGCCCCGGGCCTCTTTCAAACTTAGATATCCGACTGCGCGTTCCGCTTGGTTTCGGATATCGTACGATGTTCGTCCGTACGTGACGTCGGACGGAACATTGGTGTGCTCGCGCTGTTCGCGGCGATCGAGATTTGCCGTTTCTAAATGGTTTACACGAGCCTGTAGTGTCTGAATTCCGCGTAATATTTCCTTTAAAACCGTATCTGTTTCGTTTTTATGTGACGTTGTTATCTTTTGTGACAACTCTCCCTCGTTGCCTTCGCGTTGCTTTTCGGCTTTTGTTTCCGCCATTTCCTTTTGATTTACGTCTTTTGACGCGGAGTAGTATTCTTCAGGATTAAACTCGCTACTATCGTAGGAGGTTAACGAGTATTCTCGTCGGTGCGAGATTCTACTGTTCGTGCGGGTCGAGTTTTCGGAGAAATGAAACTCGTATGTAGGATCTAATAAATGATCCTCGGGGCAGTGATGTTGCACGACAGTTGTGTCTAGATCGTCAAAGTCAATTTCGCGTTCCACGTAAAATTCGGTTTCGGACTCGCTATCGCTCGAAAATTCCGCGTCTAGATTTCGGCGCACGCTATCTCGTGTATCGCGTTCGTCTACTGTTTCGGTACGCACGGGTTTATTTCTACGCGCGCGTCGTGACTCTTCGCTGTGGAGCCACGATTCGTTTCGCTCGGCTGGACGATTTTTTCCGCCCTCCGACATTTACCGATTTTACAAGTGTTTCTTTTACGCTTTACAATAATGTGCTTATTCTCGACTTACAATAGTGTTGTTAACCGCATGCTGCTTTCGTTGCGCTGCTGGCCTGTCGGTGAGTCACGTGCGGTAGGTCGGCGCCTTCTCGGGTTTCAAGTCTCCGTTGATGTCCCTCGTCGGCTGCTACCGGTGTTTCTCTCTCTGCTTATCGTTCTGCTGTGCTTCCTCTTGGGATGTCTGCACTGTCTGACGATTTTGTCACCTTACAGATGTCTGGACTTCCTGGACTCCGTTGCCGCTGGATCCCACCGCTGCCACCAAAATGTTGTGCCGCTCCGTGCACGAATATTGGGATCACTGTCCGCGGGGGAGTCGTCGGGGGAAATCACAGACTCTAATATGGCTTTTAGATATTCTTTAATAAATTCACTGATCTTTAAATCTTACAACGGTCTTATACTTAATACGCGTAACAATCTGTCACTGACTCTGACTCTGAACTGCCCTCATGATCCCTGTCCTCCGCTCTATTTATTCCGTATCGTCGTCAAGCGGGATCGGTTCAGGGTCCTTGCGCGGTCAGCGTTCCGCGAACCTCTCTAGGTCGCGTCGGTTCTCGGTAGAGAGTCTGGCCGCGCAGTCAGCTGTTATGCTGACTCGCGGTTTCCTGTTTAACTCGCGACTTCCTATTTTAATAATACTATGATAATCGATTTCCTATTTTCATTATACTGTGGCAATCACGAGTTCGGATTGCAACAATTCTTTTAAAAAGAACCCCTTTACCGATTATCGCCAAATTTAATACCAACCTTCCTTGAATGATACTCTATCAATTTAAAAAAAAACAACCGATATCTCAATATTTGCGGAAGGTAAAGTAACCACGGACATTTCTAAAAAAATTCAAAAATTCTTTTAAAAAGAACCCCTTTACCGATCATCGCCAAATTCAATACCAACCTTCCTTAAATGATGCTCTATCGATTAAAAAAAAAACAGCCCGATATCTCAATATTTGCAGAAGTTAGAACAACCACAGACATTTGTAAAACAATTTAAAATTTAAAAAAAAAACCCCTTTACCGATTATCGCCAAATTCAATACCAACCTTCCTTGAATGATACTCTATCCATTAAAAAAAAAAAGCCCGATATCTCAATATTTGCGGAAGTTAGAGCAACCACAGACATCAAATCTGCACATACATACATACACACATACGGACATTTTTTTAATGCAATTTTTCGACGTTTTAGAACATTCTGAACAAATTGGCATCAAAAACTAAAAAACAATTTTTTCTTTGGTCTTTTCTACCCCTATTTCATATATTTTTCTTTAATATTTGGTTGATTAGACCTAGCTTTATATACGGTCAAAGGTCCATATACAAAGTTTATGAAAACAAAGCTTCCTCTATGAGGAAGCAAAATGTGATTACGGGTCTCGTAGATCGTGCTGTTTTACTGTCGGACAAACGGTTTCATACGACTAATATCGAAATTGTCAAAGAAATTCTGAGCAATAATTGTTACCCGATACATGTTGTTAATAAATGTATCAAACAACGATTAAAGGACATCAAATACCGCAATGCTACAAGAGATAAGGATGATGAGACGGATAACATCGTTAATTTGGGAAATTTCATAACTATTCCGTATATTAAAGACTACAGTGAAAAGATCCGTAATATTCTCAGCAACCGTGGTTTTGATGTCGTTTACACCTTACCTAAAAAGCTCAATTGCGTTATTAGGAAGGGGAAAGACAGACTGGAGGCTATGAAACAAATTGAGTTGGTTTATAAGATTGATTGTTTAGATTGCAATGCTACATATATAGGACAAACGAAAAGGTGTCTTGAAACACGCATTAAAGAGCATGAAACGAATATTAAGAAGCACGCTAGTAATCATTCGGTAATAAGCAAACATCGGCTTGAGTTGAATCATGTGTTTAATTGGCAAGACGCAAAGATCCTACACAAAGAAAAACACTTTAAAAAGAGAGAGATTGCTGAGATGTTTTTCATCAAGAAACATAATCAGGCGATCAACCTCCAAAAAGATACGGAGAAGATGACAGTAATATATGACCGACTAATAGGGGCTATGTGATCAACCTCTATTTTATTTTTGTTTGTGTATGATTTTGCTCATTGTGTTGTTTGTAACCGTGGCGTGCAGACGTGCCTTTGAACACAATCTGTTTTATTTTATAACGCACATAGCATGTAAGTCTTGACAAATTTCTTTGGTTTGCGATCTCTTCTACGTTTTTTATTATAGTGACAAATTTTTGTTTTTTAGTCTTAGATCGGACTTGCAGGTACACGTTGTGACTAATGAATGTCTGTGTAAGAATTTATTTATACACTTGAAAAGGAGCCGAAATTGGTTCGAAACGTCGTGTCGACATTTTCAATAAATGTGCCAGTCATGGTCAATTAAATATTATTTTTG
>JASTWR010002242.1:0-23691 GCA_030770355.1 Harpagoxenus sublaevis
AAAAAAAAAGCAACTACTGATCTCTCTCTCTCTCTCTTACAATGTTTCACCTCGACGAGGTACCGACAACGACTGACCGCTTTTGCGGTATCGCGAACACGTTAAATCCTTTTCTGTATCGACCATTGTTAAGCGAGCTGTCCTTGTCTATCACTACGAATCCGTAATCGTGCTGCCAACATTCACGACACAACGCGCAAAATTCATCGTACGACATGTCGGTATTCACGTGATCGTTGTACACGTGTTTCAGATTGGTGCCATCTTGTTTGAATAGGATCAACAGGTTCGCGTTGTCGCGTATTAAATGTTTGGGTATTCTCGCGTAGATCTGACAGAGATAAAAGCAGTCAACGCTCGAATGCCTGCCCATTGAAAAGTACTTTCTCACCGCGTTTTGCTTGTCGCATGCCACGTCATCGAAGACGAAGATCGAGTTTGGACACGCATCGCTCGGCGGAATGACGTCACTGTTGTTGGAGAACGTGAAGTAGCCGATTCCATCGATCGATGTTAATAAATTTTCTAGATATCGATATTTCGGCTGCTGTAGCGACTTTGAGTACACGTACACGTTTTCGAAACGTACACCGTGCGGACTTTCCAACAAGCTTATCAGAACGTTGGTTTTACCGCAATTCGAGGGACCGCAAATGATTGCGCGTATAGTAGTCGGTAGCATCGTACCGTGCCTACGCTTCTCCGCGTTTTCCCCCATCGACCGTGATCTGTTGTCGTAATTTGTCACGGGTATGGCCAACGGCTGTTGCACGAACTTCATTTTTCACACTGCCGACTGGAGGGCTGAATCAAGCGCCTATTTATAGGTGCGCGGAACCGCGAGTCGCTCAGTAGCAAAGATGTTCGTCCTGTTGTCAAGACCATCCGATATTTGCGATTTCAGCGCCAAACAGTTGCAATTTGTGCCCAAAGCTGTTCTGTTGCAAATTTGCGGTGATCACATTCATTACGTCTGGGACAAGCTTCCGGAACATATAAAGGCGGATTTGGAGGTTCAGACCTATCGTCGCTGTTACGAACATTACAATCAACCGTGGCAGCGAACGCACATCGACGGTCCCGCACCATTGATAAAGAATTGCTACGAATGCCAACGAAAATAGGCGGGAGCCTGTTAAAACGCGCGATAAACGCACTTCCAATCGAATTGCATATTCCAGGCTATCAGTTTTGCGGTCCAGGCACTCGGCTGGAAGAACGATTAGCCAGAGGTGATCAAGGTATTAATCCATTAGACGCGGCGTGCCGCGAACACGATATAGCGTATTCGCGTAGCAACGATCTCATCGACAGACACGCGGCGGACAAGATACTCGCCAAGAGAGCGCTAGAACGTGTCATTGCGAAAGATTCCGCTCTCAGAGAGAGAGCTGCCGCTACAGCCGTCTGGGCGACCATGAATGTCAAGCAAAAGTTAGGAATGGGTTTGAAAACCGTGAAGAAGAAGAAGAGAGCATCGAAAAAACGGATACTTCCAGCATCGAAACGAGGAGGTGTATTACCAATTCTACCGTTGCTGGGAGTTCTCGGTTCTCTGGCTGGCGGGGCGGCGGGGGTGGCAAAAGCCGTGAACGATAACAAAGCCGCGTTGCGTCAGTTAGAAAAGAGGCGACGTCACAATCGCGCCATGGAAGGTCGTGGACTTTATCTCGCTCCATACAAACGCGGACAGGGAGTGACATCAAAGAAGAAGAAAGGAAAAAAAAAAACGTCAACGAGACGTTAAATATGCCCACGGGTGCAACTACCAACGTACAACTGCAACAACTGGCAAAGCGTATGCGCATTCCGTATTTTAGAGGTGTCTTCATGCGTGACTCGTTACCGATCGACGGCATACGACGAAACGAGAGCGGTATTGTAAATTTGGACGATGCAACTGGTCCCGGTACTCATTGGGTGGCGTATGCAAAGAGGGGAAACCGCGTGATGTATTTCGACAGTTTCGGTAATCTTCGACCGTCGAAGGAGTTGGTGCGATATTTCGAACCGAGCGTGACAAAGATTGAGTACAATCACACGCCCTTTCAAACTTATGATCAGAACATCTGCGGACAATTGTGTCTACAATTTCTCCAGACGATCGATGAATCAACGCGAATTTAAAAGCTGACGGTGCCCGCGGAGACTCAGTGTTAGTCGAACTGTTTTCCCGACATGTCTATGACATTCACGCTGACCGGGAAGAGCAGCATCCTCGCGGTGCACTACTTTCCCGCCGTAGATTTGAGCGATGGCGACTACGAGCTCGGTCTAACAGTTTTTGAAACTTATCACACGATACCGAACGTAAATTCCTCGAATAATAAATTCTATTTTGACGAGGATGACACGGAAATTACGATTCCCGAGGGATCGTACGAGATACGAGCCATACACCAGTTTTTGAAACGCGCAATTTTACGGAAACGCCCGCAACGCGGCCGCCGCGTAGGTCGTTCCAACAATCGCGATAATCATACAGCGGTCGCGGATATCACGCGAGAGGGGACCGTCAGAAGTGAAATTCGCGCAAACGGCAACGAGGACGAGGACGATTACGAGGACGAAGACGAGACTGTAAAATACCCGATGGTGCTCCGTGCTAATTACAACACGATGAAGAGCGAGATCAATTGCGCTTTCAGAGTAAACTTTAGCAAGCCCAACAACATTGGATCGTTGCTGGGATTCTCGCCAGAGCGTATATGGCCACCGGGAAAATGGCACCAATCCGATCAACCGATTAATATCATTAACATAAACATAATCCGCATAGAGTGTAACGTGACCACGGGTGCGTACAGCAACGGTAAACGTGTTCATACGATACATGAATTTTCTCCGAACGTGCCACCAGGATATAAGAGATCGGAAACGCCGGCGCAGATCATTTATCTGCCGATCATCGCGCGGAGCATTACGGAGCTAACGATACGCGTCGTGGATCAAGACGGACAATTGCTTGATTTTCGAAGAGAGGAGATCACCGTGAGATTACACGTACGACGGCAGCAGCGATAACGCGCGTGTGAGTGTGCGCGACATATGAGATGCTCGTATTGAACGACTCGGAGCACGCAAGAGATAAGACTATCTACACTACGGTAGTGACCAACGATATCATTCAATCATCACCATCGCCATCAATATCGTTGTCAGGCTGCGCTAAAAACACGAAGAAGTTAAGAGCATCAAACGTTGAATTTTTGCAATCTTTGGGATTTGCCGTGCGAAATATCTGAGAAAACATGATCGATATCCTTAAGGTCGGAGGCGAGCCGGTCTTTGACGATCGCATCGTCAAGATCGAGACTCACACGTACAACCCGTACGCCAACACAACGTTTGAGCATAGCGACGAGATACGAATACCCATACAACAGCAGGATCTGTATACGTTGCCGTGTGAAAGTTTTCTCTACGTTGAAGGAATATTGAGGATAAAGAAAAGGAACGACGAGTCGCAAGCAACGTTTGTAAATAATTGTGTGGCGTTCATGTTTGATGAAATTCGATATGAACTCAACGGCGTGGAGATTGATCGCAGCAGAAACGTTGGAATAACCAGTACTATCAAGAACTATGTATCGCTAACGTACGACAATGCTTCGATCATGCGGAACGCTGGATGGGACATTGCATCAAACATACCGGAAGGATATTTCAACTTTTGCGTACCGCTCAAGATGTTGCTGGGCTTTTGCGAAGATTACAAACGCGTGGTTGTTAACGCTCGTCACGAATTAATTTTGATACGAGCGCGTAGCGACAATAATACCATTGTGGGAAATCCGACGACGGAGCCGGAAGTCGAATTGTTTAAAGTACAGTGGCAAATGCCTCATGTTACGTTAAACGAGGTCAACAAGCTATCGATGCTGCGCGCCTTGGAAAACGGGCGTTACCTGAGTATAAGTTTCCGTTCTTGGGATCTGTACGAGTATCCCCTGCTGCAGAGCACAACGAAGCATTCATGGGCCGTCAAAACTGCGACTCAGCTAGAAAAACCGCGATATGTCATCTTTGCTCTCCAAACTGGCCGAAAGAATGTTATGTCTCGAGATGCTAGTCGATTTGACCACTGTAACTTGACCAACGTGAAACTTTATCTAAACTCTGAATTTTATCCATACGACAATATGAATCTAGACATTGACAAAAAACGATACGCCATCCTTTTTGATATGTATGCACGTTTCCGTAAAGCTTATTACGGAATCGATTGTTACGAAACGTTGTGCACCGTGGTCACATTCTTGACGCATGGACCTTTTGTGGTCATTGATTGCTCGCGACAGAACGAGTCCGTCAAAAGCGCCACCGTGGATGTGCGAATAGAATTTGACTGCAAAGAGAATGTACCCGCGAATACTACCGCCTATTGTCTCATTTTGCATGATCGCATAATCGAATACAGCCCGTTGTCGAACGTAGTGCGCAAGATCACGTAAATTGCATTATCTGCAAATATTCCGATATAAGAGAGGAAGATGAATCGCGATTAGGTACAGTACAGATCGCTCCTTCGTTGCGTCATGATCGTGCCAACGTTTGTCGATCTGCAAGGATTCACCGTCGGGATGAAATTTGTCGTGAAGGAGGTGGCGGTGTTGCGAAAGGGGGTCGTTCTGGCGCATTACATTTTTACACACCCCATGCCGTGGAGTCTCCTCACAAAATCCGACAAGTCGTGTGCTTCCTGGTTGATTAGAAATCACCATGGATTACAATGGGAAGACGGAAACGTACCGTACAGCATGGCTGAACGCATAATTACATCGGCCGTGCTTGGTCCAGAAGAGGATGACGATGACGACGAGACGCCACCGACTCTGGTGTATGTCAAGGGATGCCAGAAACTAGAATGGTTGGTGGATCTGCTTGAAAATTATGCGAGAAAAAACCTAATCGTCGAGACTCTGGATGCGGATTATGAAGATATCGAATCTTTAAATAATCTAGATGATACTAATACTATGCGATGTGGAAACCATGTTAAGAATTGCGCATTACAAAATGTATTAAAATTATTTAACTGGTGGTCACGCCAGAAAGTTGAAATTTTTTAAAAAATAAATAAGTAAATAAATTATATAAACTTTACAATGTTTCATTTCTTTTTTCCTTTCCCCATTAGTTGTTAGTGGTTAACAAATATTTGAAAGATGCGTTGGCTTTCTTTGCGTTTTTTTTAACGTTAACTTTTTTCCATTTCTTATATATATATAAAATTTTTTAATAATTTCTACGTAAGCAGCGCTGACATTGGTGCTTGAAATGCTGAAGGAAGGGGAATAATCCCTTTCTTCCCCTTATATAATTTTGTTACATCGAAGAATCATACGCGATCCTTACATGTTCAGTCTTGCATCAGTCACCCGTGTGGAAGCAGTTTGAATCTTGTAACCAACAGCGATGTACTCCTCTGTGGGAAGCAGCACAAGTATGAATTATTACGTGCCGATTCCTTGTGAAACTCCATCGAACCAGAGTAATACGTAAGTATTACTTTGCATATATTTTTCCAAAACCTATTTTTCCATAAATCATTTATCTATTTTATTCTTTTTCTACAGTTTTCTCGATAAATCGAAACCTTGTTATACGCCACGTATCTTGAGCAGACGATTCGCATTGACACCAACTGCTTATAAGTATTTGGAAATTGGGATCAGCGTGAGACCTCGACACAGTTCTTTTGTGGAATTGATCCTTGGCGACAACCGAGGAAACCGAATCGCGATGCCCTATGGAACATGGACAACGATCATGGAAAGACGCACGGACATCGAAAAACTTATAGAGTCAACCACATTTTCATCGCTGTCTATACAAGAACTAAAAATGGAACTCGTTAAAATGCGCGGTGAAAATAATGTGAAACTTACGTTACGCGACACATGCTTGTACATGAAGCCGTCAACCGTACTGTTTCTATTTGAGCTCGAACAGTGTCTCGATATTGTATACGTCGAGCTAGCACCGCAAGCGAGAGAGGTAGATGATAAATGTAGAGAATGTGCAAAGATCTTAATAAAATATCATATTTCCGAAAAATATGACGCCGCTAAAATCTTGCGCAGCGTTTGTGATAAAAATTCAATTATAGAATGTGAACTAATAGCGTATGCTATAGATAAAATTTTGTATAATGCCTTGTGGGAGAGACCTATTGATGTATGTGAGTGATATAATCCCTTGTTTAAATAGGGATATAATGTAATAGGTTAATAAATAAATAAATGTACAATAACACGGTACACAATTTTATATTATTTTCTCCTTCCACCTTCTTCTCCTCTATTCCTTGTTTAAATTATACGTTGCGATAATGTCTTTTTCTTAAACTATAAATTTAAGGAACTAATAAAATTAAAATATTAAAATATTAAAATACCGAAGAGGAGGAAAGAAAGTTCGAGAACGCAAAGGGAAATAAGTCGAGCGAGAGAAAGAAACGTAGTACGTGACCTAACAACTCCAAAATGGCGTCGTGAAACATGTTCGAACACGAAGCCCTCGACAAAGGGATCTCCACAGAAAGAAGAAAAGAAGAAAAAAAAAGACAAACCGACGTCACGATAATTTATTGTCGA
The DNA here is from genome assembly GCA_030770355.1 of Harpagoxenus sublaevis. Taxonomy (NCBI): domain Eukaryota; kingdom Metazoa; phylum Arthropoda; class Insecta; order Hymenoptera; family Formicidae; genus Harpagoxenus; species Harpagoxenus sublaevis. The sequence goes on from JASTWR010002242.1 coordinate 6,600, forward strand.
TGTCATAAATTATACGATCGGGAACCGGTGATCCCCTCCTACTTAAGGATGTATCGGAGGTACAATCTTAGACAAAAGTGCATGAAATTTGAAATACTTGAATATCTACGCCTAACGCATAGTAAATCTAGATGTAAGATACTCAAATGATAGTAGGAGTCTTATTTTTACTCCTAGAAAGGTATTTTTTACTTTACAAATGTTTTTTCCAGTATTATTTGCGATTTTTGTCATTTATGAGCCTAAACTTTTGGCAGTGAAAATGCCCTGATTTCAACTTTATAACGTCAAATTATTTCAAAGCGAAAGACATTATTCAGCAGTGCTGATAAACAAATGTGACATTAATAAAGTCAAAAAAGATAAATATGTATCATATAAACGATAATTTTGAATATTATTTATTATAAACATTGTTATGCGATTCTCTCAAAAGAGACGTGACAACGCTGTATGACTCGATTCACGTAGGTTGGCAGTCTTGCACAGTACCAAAACAGTGCGAGACTTGATGCGAGCTACGAGGTGCGACGTGCGAGGTTATGTCTGTTCGTTTACATTTTTACAATGTCAGACACGAAAAATTATCGGTGGAAAGGCAAAATAGTGACAAAAGCAGTTTATGAAAAAAGACTCGCTATCTCTTCACGAGTGCAACGGAGACAAAAAGTTAGCTAGAAGTAGCTTTGCTTGCCCAGCTGATTGCGACGTTGCCGCACTTTCACGAGCCATCGAGATACATTCGTGCCGACAGCACAATTATCTCAAGTTATAATTTATTTCTTTAAAACAGTGTAGTGAAGACAATTGAAACTTGGCAGATATTTTCATGTATTCGTATACTAGATGTACAAAAAAATTCTAAATATTGGTAGCGCTCCTTCAACATTTTTTTAGCTGTTTTATCCGTCAAAATCGTCTCTTCCCATAAGAATACGTGTTAAATCAGTGAAAATTAAAATCGTTATATCTCAGCAACCGTTTAGTGGATTCGTTTCTACTTTTTTGTAGCACATCAGGAAGACTAAAAGAACATTCTCACAAATTTTTATCCACTTGGTAGCGCTTTGAAAATACCTCCCATACATCCTTAAAAGCAAAGCATTTGAAGGAAGATACATTGATCGAAGATGATAAAATAACAATTACAGGCGTAACAGGCCATGAAGCGCAAACGCTTGGTAAAATTAACGCCACAATTGACTTAAAAGACCGACAAATTAAGCATACAATGCATGTGATCAAAAATGATTTTCCGATTGACTATGACGGGATATTAGGAGTCGATTTCAATAAGAAACATCAAGCTTCTTACAGTTACGAAACAAATCAAATTAATATAAATCAAAATATCCTGAGATTATATCCATACAGACGGCTGACTCTAAACACTACCGAAAGGACGGTAAAATTGCTGATGCCTCAGATGAAAATGGAAGAACTCATAGTCCAGTCAAAATACGATTAGACCTAGAAAAAATTGCAACACAAGGTTTTATTACGTCATTGTGTTCAGAAAAATATACTGAACAACATATCCAAATTCCGCCATTTTCCGCTATCTCTAAGTATGTTTTTCATTAACAATTTATAAACAAATTCGTTTTTCTCCACAAATACGATAAATTTCGAAATTTTTGTAGAGATCAAAGTTGTAGAACAGACAAATATCTACAAAAAATGTTATATAAGTTTTTGTTACAGTACAAGCAATACAAGCAATACTTTTTACGTAATAAATTTTGCATGATATACGCTGCGCGGTAAATGTACGGAGCGCGCTGACAGACGTCAAATAAATTGAAGCGTCGCACGCGTGCACAAAAAATGTCATATCTTTTGAACAAATTATCGTACAGAAATGATCAAAAAATCGTTGAAAAGCTGAAACTTTCAGCTTTTTAATGCGATTTGGTTCGTTATTCTACGACAATTTTTGAAAATTCTACGATGGTTTAAACAAATTGTTACATGCATTTTTTGCCTTCTTTCATAAAATCAGCCACAAGTAGGTTCCAAATTGTTTTTAAAAAAAACGCCAGCAGGATATTACAGTATATACTTCATACTTTGACCCTACCAGAGGAAAAAAATTACAAAAATTTTTTTCTTTCAAATCAAGCTATTGACATTTTCAGTAATTTTTAAAATTTTTGATGAAACGTTAAAATTAAAATCGCATATTTACATAAATAAATAAAAATAAGAAATATTAGGATATAGGACCTAAAAGTAGACATTTTAAGCTTTTGATTGCTTTTTTAAAAATTTTTCTAGCGCAATTTTTTGCCAACTTATGACGATTTTAATTTTAACGTTTTATCAAAAAGTATTAGTAATATTGTGAAATCTATTGACAATAAGAAGATGAGAAGAACAGATAGGAGATCTATATATGTAATTGAGAATAGACATCATGGAAAATTTTGAGCCAATTGATGCAACTGATTTGATACAAATTGGTAGGGAACTACCACAAAAGAGCGGAACAAAGGAAGGGATAACTAGTAATATACTAAAAATGGTAATACATGAGATAAAAGACGAATTTGTAGGGGTGATAAATGATTCGCTTAGTACAGGTAAATGTCCAGAGGGGTGGAAAACATCCACGATAATTGAGCGGGGGGGTATCAACTATCCCCGGAGGCGATATTTTCTAGTGATTGCTCGAAGGACCAGAGGGGGGCAATTACAATCCCCTCACGACTAAGATAGCGAGAAATACGAGAAAGCGAAAAGCGCATGCAAAAAACTAAGCGACTCACCGTTTGCGCGCCCGTCGTCTCCCGGTAAGCTCCGCCGATTCTCGTCCTGTCCCCCGCTCCGTCCCCTGGTGGTCAGATTCTGCCGGTCCAGCGTGCAGGCGAATGCAGCAGGATCCGCAGGACGGCAAGCAGGCACAAAGGCAGGCACAAAGCAGGCACAAAAGCAGGCACAAAGCAGGCAAAAGCGCAAGCAGGCGAGGCAGGCGAAAGATCGGTTCCCAAGAGAAGGGGGAGATCGCGATCGGACGTCCCGAAACTTCGTGCGCGTTCGAGAGCTTCTTAACGATGAGTGCCGGCTCGCGGTTCTGTAATGTGAGCCGCGAGCGAGTATTTGCTCCCTTTTTGGGGGTAATCGCTGCCGTCGGTGGATAAACGATGGCACCAATTGATGAGTCGCATAAATCCACAAAACTATACCGATCGCGATCCACCGACGTCTCGCGTTAATTTATAAACAATAAACTAAATGTGGCTATTTTAACTAATAAAACTAATTAATACTACGCGAGCTTAATCAAGCAGTTGCAATAATCAAGAGGAACTGAACAAAGGCAAAAAAAAGGTAAATTAATTTTTGACAACTACCAAAAAAAAATATCTTTACATATATATACATATAGGGCGATACGCCAAACAATAATACCGATACCAAAGATAAATAAGCCAAAAAAAGCGAGCGAATATAGACCAATTAATATGTTACCAATGTATGAAAAAGTTTTAGAATTAGTTGTTAAAAAACAGTTGAAAAAATTTATAGAAGATAATGAAATAATAACCGAACATAAATCAAGATTTAGGAAACAACAGTCGTATAAGACAGCTATTCAAAGTATTATCGAAAACTGGAAGCGGTTAGTTGAGGAGAAAAAAATGGTAGGAGTAATATTCCTGGATCTTAAAAGAGCGTTCGAAACAGTAGATAGAGTAAGATTATTGGAAAAATTATATCAGTATGGAATAAGAGGAGTTGTACTGGAATGGATAAAATTGTACTTAAGTAATAGAAAGCAGCAAGTTAGATTCAATGATATATGTTTTGAAATAATTGATACTGTATATGGCGTGCCACAGGGATCTGTACTAGGACCTCTATTGTTTATTCTGTATATAAACGATATAGTTAAATCAATACAGAGGAAATAGCCATACGGTCCAAGCTTGGATCTTAGGCAGCTCAATATAATTATTCTCTATATGTATTAATTCGCGTATTTTCCAACATATTAAACTGCGCGCCGATTATTTGTCGGACTTAAAACACAACTATTGTTGGAACATTAGAAATTCCCTCTCCTTTCCCTAATTAAATCGATATCGATTTAATATTAAAATCACTGTAAAAACTTATTGCGAAAAATATTACCCCAGCCAGGGTTCGAACCTGGAATCTCCCGCCTTCCGTTCGGGTGTCTTAACCAATTCGACTACCGGGGCATGTGGTAATATTTATCGCAATAACCGGATAACAATAATTTGAACGTCTTTCTCAGGCGACGTGAATAAACAATATATGTTAAGACCGTTAAGATATAAATCAATACAAAGGAAATAGCCATACGGTCCAAGCTTGGATCTTAGTCAGCTCAATATAATTATTCTCTATACAAAGTGTTTTAAAATTAAGTGCATTAAATTTGTGTAATGAAAGAAGGAATCAATACAAGCATTTTAAGTATAGGAACCATGGGTCGGCGACGCTTCGTTACGGCGTTATAAGCGTATAAACTAAATCGTTAATGTTAATAACAGTCTCGTTTGGAATATTGTCCATGACAATTTGCTTCATCCGTTTCATCGGGAAAAGGTGCAAGCTCTTCGCCCCGATGATTTTCCGGCTCGTGTTGCCTGTTAATTGGTTTCTGCAACAAAGAGCTCTCCAACCTGAATTTCCAGCTCGTGTTTTGTTTACCGACAAAGCAAGCTTCACGCGTGAAGCCATCGTTAACACTCACAACAATCATGTGTGGGTTGAAGATAATCCACATGCCACTTTCATTCGTGGTCACCAAGAACGTTTTACGGTAAATGTGTGGGCGGGAATACTTAATGATTTCTTAATCGGGCCCTACCTTATGCCTTTCAGGCTTAATGGGCATAATTATTTGGTATTCCTGCAGCAAGTTCTGCCGGAACTTATGGAAGACGTACTGCTCGCAATTAGAAAGGTCATGTGGTTTCAGCACGACGGTGCTCCACCGCACTTTACGGCTCAAGTACGCAATCACCTGACAGATACTTTCGGTGACAGATGGATCGGGCGGGGTGGACCTGTTACGTGGCCTGCAAGGTCACCAGATTTAACGCCTCTTGATTTCTTCTTCTGGAGTGCAATGAAAAGTATGATTTATTCTGAACAAGTCGAATCTGAGGAAGATCTGGTCGCTCGCATTGTTGAGGCATCTGAAACCATCAGACACATGCCTGAAATATTCCAAAGAATGCGGCAGTCATTGCTCCGTCGCTATGACTTTTGCCGTAACGTTGGCGGTCGTAACTTTGAACATTTACTGTAAACATGTCAAATTAACAGAATAAAATAATTGCATCGCAGACGTTATGACGATTTAGTTTAAACGCCCATAACGCCGTAACGAAGCGTCGCCGACCCATGGTTCCTATACTTAAAATGCTTGTATTGATTCCTTTTTTCATTACACAAATTTAATGCACTTAATTTTAAAACACCCTGTATGTATTAATACGCGTATTTTCCAACATATTAAACTGCGCGCCGATTATTTGTCGGACTTAAAACACAGCTATTGTTGGAACACTAGAAATTTGTTCGATATAGTTGAAGAATGGATGAATGTAAATATGTTGAAATTGAATGCAGATAAGACCAAATATATGATAGTTAGAAGTATAAGGAAAGAATTAAGAACAGACATAATAGTGAAAAGCTTGGATGGAACTGTAATAGAACGTGTGGAGAAAACAAATCATTTGGGTGTTATGATTGATAGTAGACTCCGTTGGGAGGATCACTGTGATTATATGTTAAAGAAAATCGGAAAAGAAGTAAGCTTTCTGAATAGAATAGGGAATGATATCTCGATGTACACTAGATGTACTGTGTTAAGTAGAGACCTCGTAGATATCTCGCGAGAAGAGGAGGGGCGATACTCAAATAACGAACACGAAATAGAATTTGTTTGAATCAATTTATTCGGCAGAAATACTCGGTGGAATACCAGCATTCGCTGCTGGGACAAGGGAAAACTGCCGAAAAACCTTGTCAGTATTCGATACAAATAGTACACATAATACAGAAATTATGGTACTACAGGTGAAAAGGCAAGAATACAATAATACCAAGTATAAAAGCAAAATACACGTAAATATTGGTGAATACTCACGATATGATCAAGAAACAATAAAATAGATAAATCTCTTTCAATCTTATAGGCATTGTTTAATACTAATATCACTCGAAATAAAGTTATAGATGTAAATAAGTAAAGTAAAAGTTGAATCAGTAATATTTAAACCAAAGAAAATAATAGTGAAGTTGACTTAAGAATATCTCAGGGTCATTGGCAAATAAAGATATAAAGCAAAGTAATTACACTTGTCATCACTCAGTTTGAGCAGCCAGAAATAATAATGAATAAATCACACAATAGTAATAATAACTCGAGAGTATCCAGAGAATTATGGCAAATATCACACATGAGGAAATTCACATAATAGAATGAAGTCTTCCGCAACGCAGTGAATTAATCACACAACTAATCTTCACTCAAATGAAAGTGTATCACAAATATCATAAAAGATGTATCTCGTAAGAATAATACGTAAAATGTGCACAATGAAAGTAAATCTGGTAAAGCTAGAATATAATACAAAGAATGAAATGAACAAAAGAGAACATAATCTATTTCGCTGAGAATCGCTATAAATATTTAATAATAGCTACGAATCCGAATGCGGTTTTGAGGAATATCAACATAAACAAAAAGTACGTATTAATTTAAGAAAAGACTAATGGCCGTAAAGTAGTAGGTGATATGAGCAGCTACAACTCGATGTAATCCCAATTTCAGCACGAGTTGTGCGGAACTGTGTTACGTGGTAACAATCGTAAGGAAGCGTGACCGCTCACGCTCGAACGTGTGCTCGGCTCGAGTTCGCGACAAGAAGTGAGTTGAAGTAAGTCTGCCGTCGCCGCATCGCGCACGCAGCCGAACGGCGCGACGTAAACAAAAGTCGGTCCTCCTCGTGCGTTTTCGGAAAATCAATAAATTGATCGCGCTCGACTATACACGGTGTCTCCTCGCGTCGAGCGATCGAATATCGAATCGCGACGGCCAGCCACGACCGCGATACTTAAACTCTAAACATACTGTGTATAAGTCAATCATAGTACCTCATTTTGAGTATTGTGCAACGTTGTTAGTAGGCATGGGTGAAACGCAGCTGAATCGACTGCAAGTGGCTCAAAACCGAGCCATGAGGGTCATTTTACAATGTTTGCGATATACTAAAGTAGAATTAATGCTGCAAACCCTTAGGTTTATGAGTGTGAGACAGAGGCTGAGATACAATGTGTGCATTTTTTTTTTTAAGATAGTAAAAGGTATGTTGCCAAAACACTTAGGTAATAGGATAGAAATAGTAGGAGATGTGAGTGGAAGGCAAACGAGACAGACCGGGAGTATTGCAATACAATTTCGTAGAACGAAAAGCGGACAAAAAAGTTTGTTTTATGAAGGTTTGAATATGTACAACGCCTTACCGACTGAATTAAGGCAATGTGAAAAATTAGATCAATTTAAACGTGTGTTAAAAGAATATATTGTACCTCATGTTGAAGAATTGGAAAGACATTTGATGTAAATAATAGCCGAGAAGGCTAATAAGGCTCAATCTATCAATCAATCAATCTCTCTCTCTCTCTCTCTCTCTCTCTCTCTCTCTCTCTCTCTCTCTCTCTTTCTCTCTTCTCTCTCTCTCTCTCTCTCTCTTCCTTTTTCCTGTTTCCTTTCTTAGACTTTATCAGACTCCTATAACCTGGTATTAAATGAAAATATGTATACCAGATCATTCAAATCCTAGCTAATCTAAGAATAGTCATAATAACGTAAAATTTTTAGAATATCTTAAATTAAGTTTGGTGCTTTGATTATGCTAATAAAATTAGTTTAATTCAGAATTATTTTACACTTTCTTTTTGTTATAATGACAGAGCAGTGGTAAAAATAAGATTATATTTATCTTATAGTATTACTGTTTACATAATGCGTCGTTAATTAACGTAAATAGATAAAATCTTTATAATCATTGAAAATGATTAAACGCGAAAAGACATTACTTTTATAATTTTTGTAACGTTATATAAAGAAATTGTATATGTCAAATGCATAAGTCGTTTATTTTCGGAAAAATCTGGAAATGTGAATAAATTGTATGGCTTATTTTTTTAGTGACGTTGAAATACATACTACACGTTACAACGAATTGGTAAAAGAATATGCTACTTTCACGCATTTATACATTAAATTAATTAAAATGGTGCTCATGTATTGCATATGTCTATTGTGCATCACAATTATGTATTTCAATATCACTTTGTAATGTCAACTTTTAAATAATAATGACAGTTCACATTACAAAGTGATATTGAAATACATAATTGCTAATGTACAATAAACATATGCAAAACATGTCGAGATGAGCACCATTTTAATGAATTGAATGTGGAATAAATGTGTAAAAGTAGCATTCTTTTATCAATTTGTTGTAACATGTAGTAAGCATTTCAATATTATTTAAAAAATAAGCCATGCAATTTATTCACATTTCCAGGTATTTCCAAAAATAAATGACTTATGCATTTGACATATACAATTTCTTTAAATAACGTTACAAAAATTATGAAAGTCTTCGCGTTTAATCATTTTCGATGATTATAAAAATTGCATCTGTTTACATTAATTAACAATGTATTATGTAAACTATTATAAAAAAAAAAAAAAATCCCACTGTAAAGATCAAATTTCATATCTCGCATTACTGTTATTATTTTATGTATTTGATTGTAATGTTTTTCGTAACAATGAAATGCATAACACCCGCCGGAAATAAAGACGGCCTGGAAATAAAGACGGCCGTGACTCGATGGTACAGCGAGACTTACGATCCTCGCGAGATATGATGTATTGCTGAAATAAGCGAAGAACGCGGAGACACATTTGTCTATGATTCGCGGTCGCACGAGAATGCTCTGAACTATTTCATCAATTTGCAAAAATAATTAAAAGAAAAAAATTACTTTTTTTATCATATACACGAATATGACAGAAATATACATGATTTCTTCACAGAGCCGAATCGACTTTATTGCAGAATATGTATCACTCTCTTGTCTAATGTTACTTCCTATTTCACGTGTGTGAAGTTGGCCCCGCACTTTTCGAATTTTGTATTTTTTTTAATTGTGCTGCATTGTGCTACGTTTGTACTGATTTGTGCCGCAAACCGCAACTCCGTAACTCAAAGCGTATTCCAGAAAAAAAATATTTTTTTAATAGCCCCGCACTTTTCAAATTTTGAGTTTTTTTTATTGTGCCGTATTGTGCTATGTTTGTGCTGATTTGTGCCGCAAACGAAAGATCGATAACTTTAATAACAATTAAGAAAAGAAATAAAAACAAAATTATACTAGCCCCGCACTTTTGCCGAAACGAACGCCATTTCTTTTAATAAATAGGTAATGATTTGTGCCACGCTGTGAAGTTGGAAAAAAGTCGATATCTCCTTTCCTTCAGAAGATAAAAAATGTTGAATGTCAAACACAAAATAACAAATAACTATTTCTACAACACATTTATCGAACGAGCAGTGCTGAGTTGTGCTAACGGAGGGCAACAAGAAAAGGGCGAGAAAAGTATCCAAAGTTGCAGGGGTTGAAAAAAACTAGTCAAAAAGGGTGTGGGTTAAAAAAAATATATTTTTGTATCTTTTTAAATTGTGCCGGATTGTGCTAAGCGAGTACATAAACTTTTCCTAATAACAAAATGTCCTTCGACCGTTAGTTTTCGCAGCACAACCATCTAAAGGAAAGAGTTTTTAGGAATTACGATTTTCAGATCGCTATATCTTCTAAAATCTAAACCGTGACAGGGAATGGAATTCTGCGAGATGTGCTGAGTTGTGCTACTCACAATCTGCGAGACACATGCATAAAGGTATAGATTATAGCTTTATGGTCGATAAAATTTATAAATAAATGTTATGGGTGAGAAGAAAATTTGACATTTTTTAATTTGGAAAAGTTGTGCCGGGTTGTGCTAGAATAGCACAACAATTTTTTCGTATAGTAGAAAGGCGTCAGATAAACAGTTCTCGCAGTACAGGTACTCGTAGAGACGTAGGTGTTTAGAAAAATTATACATGTATAAGAACCGAAACGCAATCGCGTAACTTTTGAACTGTAATAGATGATCGAATTTTGCTAAGTTGTGTTATTTAAAAGTAACAGGAGGTGGACGAAAAAAGTGCTGAGAAAATTGGAGTGATTCAAACTCAAGTGAAAAGGATGAGAAGTAAAATAGTTTGAATTGTGTGTGTCTTATTGTGCTAAACAAATGCACAACTATTTTTCCCAATAATAAAATATTGTTAGTAAATTTGTGTTAAGTCAACTTTAATAAAATGTTAGAAACGTATGTTTTTGAACTGTAATAAATAGTTATATAAGAAGACATATTTTATTACAGTTCAAAATCATACGTTTCTAGCATTTTATTAAAGTTGACTTAACACAAATTCACTAACGATATTTTATTATTGGGAAAAATAGTTGTGCATTTGTTTAGCACAATAAAACACACACAATTCAAACTATTTTACTTCTCATCCTTTTCAGTTAAGTTTGAATCACTCCAATTTTTTCAGCACTTTTTTCGTCCACCTCCTGTTACTTTCAAATAACATAACTTAGCAGAATTCGATCATCTATTACAGTTCGAAAGTTACGCGATTGCGTTTCGGTTCTTATACATGCATAATTTTTCTAAACACCTACGTCTCTACGAGTACCTGTACTGCGAGAACTGTTTATCTGACGCCTTTCTACTATTTGAAAAAATTGTTGTGCTATTCTAGCACAACCCGGCACAACTTTTCCAAATTATAAAGTGTCAAATTTTCTTCTTACCCATAACACTTATTTATAAATTTTATCGACCATAGAGCTATAATCTATACCTTTATGCATGTGTCTCGCAGATTGTGAGTAGCACAACTCAGCACATCTCGCAGAATTTTATTCCCTGTCACGGTTCAGAAGATATAGCGCTCTGAAAATCATAATTCTTAAAAACTCTTTCATTTAGATGGTTGTGCTGCGAAAACTAACGATTGGAGGACATTTTGTCATTAAGAAATGTTAATGTACTCGCTTAGCACAATCCGGCACAACTTTAAAAAATACAAAAATGTAAAATTTTTCTCAACCTCCACCCCTTCTGACTAATTTTTTTCAACATCTGCAACTTTGGATACTTTTCTCGCCTTTTTCTTGTTGCCCTCCAGCACAACTCAGCACTGCTCGTAGAAGTTCGATAAATGTGTTGTAGAAATAGTTATTTTGTGTTTGAGATTCAACATTTTTTATCTTTTAAAGGAAAGGAGATATCGACTTTCTTCCAACGGCACAACGTGGCACAAATTATTACCTATTTATTTAAAAAAATGGCGTTTGTTTAGTGATGGATTCAAGACAAGACAAGACAAGACTCGGACATACTTGTCTTGTCTTGATTTTTAAAATCAAGAATCATTGTGTCTTGATCTTGACAATCAATATCCTGTCTTGATTCTTGATTCTTGCAAGATTCTTGCAAGATTCTTGGTACTTTTATATGTATAAATATTGATTTGCACCATTTTAATTCTATTATTTTTTAGATTTTTTATAAAAGTTATAAAAAAATATATTTTTGCGAAAAAAAATTTACTAAATATATAAAAAAATAAAAAAATTTTACAAAATGTTATTAAAATTTAAAATTCAACATAAAATTGTATTACTGGTAAGAGTACGAGTAGATATGAATATCAAATATTAAGAGACTTTATTAAGTATTGTCTTGTGTTAAATATTATTATAATTTTACACAAACATTTATATTTAAACGTTTATGTTTTATTAAAATTTAATGTTTAAGGCTTTATTAAGGTTCATTAATAAGACTTAATTATTACAATTTCTTTTTCTTTCAAATTTTGGTATTATTTGGTATTATTTGGTATAAGTGTAATATATTATATATTCCTTTACAATATTATTATTTGAACATTATTATATACAAAAAAAAATGATATAATATAATCTCTAAAAACTTACTTTTTAAAGAAAGGTAGGTATTGTACAGTGAGAGTCAGAAGGTTGTCCGCATTGGTCAGATTGAGTTTTGGAACGCCAGCCTGCTCACCTAGGGTGCGTTCCACTTAACGCTCGCAACGCTCATAGAATCATTTCATCCTTGTTGTTTGTCAAATGTTAAACAAGGACCAATGATGCTCACGAGCGTTGTGAGCGTTAAGTGGAACGCACCTCTAGCGATTGGTTTTTACTAGAGTCCTAGATAATCTAGGACTTTAATTTTTACTAATAGATTTAACCATTTGCATATTGCATTTAACCGTTCCACGAGCATGGTTTGCCGATGCAGACAACTTTTGCGATTTCACTATACAAAGAAAAGATTGAAAAGTAAGAAAGTAGTCCAAATTTTATGGCCGTTTGTTCTCGATGAGCGTTTCTTATTGGCGCTGTTATTTTCTGGACAAAGTTATATATATATATATATATATATATACAGGGTGTTCCATTTTAACTTAGACAGCTGAATAACATGAAAAATTGCAATGTAATCAAAAAATGTTTTAGACAAAAGTCGTATGGTTTCAAGGGGGACAAAAGATGGTGGCAATGATTTGACCTTGGATGGTCGTTTGAAGCTCACGTGAACGTTACCTCCAATTTCTTACATGCAACCCCCTATATTGTAGTATATCGTTTGAAAGAGCATAAAATAAGAAAATTTTTGGCGCTAACCAGAGGTTAATACGTTGACCCGTTCGGGAGTTATTTAAGGTCAAAAATTGACTTTCTCCAACTTTGACCTTAAATAACTCCCGAACGGGTTATCGTATTAACCTCTGGTTAGCCCCAAAAATTTTCTTATTTTATGCCCTTTCAAACGATATACTACAATATAAAGGGTTGCATGTAAGAAATTGGAGGTAACGTTCACGTGAGCTTTAAACGACCATCCAAGGTCAAATCATTGCCACCATCTTATGTCCCCCTTGAAACCATACGACTTTTGTCTAAAACATTTTTTGATTACATTGCAATTTTTTATGTTATTCAGCTGTCTAAGTTAAAATGGGACACCCTGTATAAATATACATATATATTTGTAATTTTCTAATTTTAGTTGTCAATAATCAAGAATCTTGATTAGTTTGTCTTGTCTTGTCTTGAGCTCGATTTGTTAAATCTTGTCTCGTTTCTATTTTATCAAGCACAAGAAATTTATGTTCTTGTCTTGAAAAATCAAGACAAGACAAGACAAGATCTTGAAACTCTTGTCTTGTCGTCCATCACTACGTTTGTTTCGGCACAAGTGCGGGGCTAGTATAATTTTGTTTTTATTTTTTTTCTTAATTATTATTAAAGTTATCAATCTCTCGTTTGCGGCACAAATCAGCACAAATGGAGCACAATGTAGCACAATTAAGAAAAATACAAAATTTGAAAAGTACGGGGCCAACTTCACACACGTAATTACGAACCGTAATTATCGCGCCGTTCCACCGATAATCGTTTCTCCGCGGCTTTCTTTTCTGAGCTCATAGTAAAGTAAGCATAAAACACAAATCTAGATCGGACTTTCCTGTAAAATAAGAAAGTACTTCGTAGACACAAATTAGATAACCGACCTTGTCCTTGTAGATTGTCCTGTAGTCTTTTATTGGTACAGGGCCGGAACATACCGTACACGTACTGTCGGATGTAAGGTTCCTTCTCGGACACTTTTATCGTTATCGTGTATCTATAAAATGACACTCGCTCTCATAAATCCCACCAATGATGACGCTGTGTTATTCAAAGATAACAGGCAAATAAATTCACGGCAAGTCATTAAAAATTCAATTTCTGATTGCTTACGTTTTTTGCCGGGTGCATATGTTTGGTTCCTTGAGGGCTGCCCTCGTTGAGACTATCACGACAGCCGCGATCAGCCACCAGACTGCAGACCCCATTCCGGCTGATCAGTGATTGATACAACTTCGAACTTTGTGACCGAAACATTGCTATCGTTGTCTCATCGCGTTATCGTTAGTCTCGTGATTAATCTCTCACGTTTCGCACAGCACGCCGGCGCGGCGCGGCGTCCGGATCGTAGCCGGTCGCTCAAAAAGCAGAACGGTCGGTCCGTCAGCCATCTAAAAAACTGAGAGTAAAATATGCCACGTTGACACGTTAGCGTCCCAGATAACATTTTGACGTCATAAAGACGTCTAAAAGACGTCATACAAATCCCTAGACGTTTTAAAAAGATTTCAAAAAGACGTAGTTTAAACGTCTTTGGGACGTCTTATGTCACTATTTATGACGTCTTTAATACAATGCATTAGGACGTAGATTAGATATTATTTTAAGACGTTTTTTAGACTTTTTCATAAACATTTAAGACGTTTTTTAAACTTTTTTTATAGACATGCATGTTGTCTGGCTATAATTAAGAAAAATACGAAAGAAGAGCTAGCGTTGTGCTTGTAGTAATTAATATACTATTATATTAATCCAAAAGTTTATATGTATATGCCACTGTATTATAAGAGAGTATAGACTCCACGATATAACTGATACAAATTGTGCCGTACTTATATAACATCGCTCATCGTATTTTTTTTACGAGAAACGGATTTCATCAAAAGCCATCTATCGGTCGGATGATGCGATCGAAAATACGCCGTTCTAGCAAAGTCTTAAAGCCATTTTTTCTAAGACGTCTTACAGACGTATTTCTAACAAAGTCTGAAAGACGTTTTTTCTAAGACGTCATATAGACGTATATCTAACAAAGTCATAGAGACGTCTCTTTTAAGACGTCGTTACAACGTCATTAAGACATGCGTGTTGTGTGGGTTTATTAATATGTGGCAAATCGATCTAAAGTTTTAAAACATGAAAGTTTATGCCATATTTTGTAATATGTTAGTTTTAAGCTAGTTCTTGATTTTTTGTCTGTAAAAAGATATGCAAATTTATAATATTAAACAATTTATATCCCCTATGCTTTACGTATAAAAATTTTCAACGTTTAGCATTGATATCTGTGTTAATACGTGGTAAAAAACTCAAGTTTTGGTAACAAGTGGCAAATATTTTTAATAATGTGTATTTAAATTTTATTTATGCGGTGATTTTCCTCATTTGGGATCCAAGTACCTTAAAAAATAATAAATAAGCACTTATGTATGTTGTTGTTTCAGATGAATGCAAGTATTTGGACATGTTTCCAACAGATATGCAAATGAAACTGGATCCAAGTTTAAATACCACAATGTTGAGTAAGTACGCTAAGTTAGATATTCAAGATTTTGTATTTACTCATCTATTCATAAAAATAATAAATTATTTATTGCAAACTAATCAACCTCAAAACAAAAATATGTAAATAGTACCTACAATCTACAATATACAAATAAGTAGTATAATATTTTAATTCGATATATAGGATGATTCTAGCAAATGGGCTAAACTATAACTCTTTTCTAATTATAAATAAAAAAAGAAAAGTGGTAAAGGAAAATCTTTTACTGTTTATAATTTAATCACTTTTCATGATGGTGATTACATTTTTTCAAACAATACATCAATGCACTTGTAAAATGCAATTACACTTTCTTCCAAGTAAAATGATATATTTTTTAACGTAAATTAATTTTTTTTCATTATTTTGTGTATAGGAGTATTTATAAGGTAATCGGAAGATCAATATTTGCTAGACATTACATATTTTACGCCACGAAATTATCTTATTATGTTAAGTGCTCAAATGTACCATTCATCGCGACATTCTTTAACATGGTTTTTACGTTTTTCATAATATTTTCAAATTCATTGCCAGTTACATTAAAACATACTATCCGTTTTTTATTAAAGTGATTTTTTAAAATTTCTGAGAATACATATCATTTTTCAAAAACTTTCATAAAAAAATTCTTGTGCCTTACCGGGAGGTTGTGTGCTTGGGATCGGCACAAAGGATTCTCGTTCCGGGTTGGAGGAGAGATACACACGACGGAGTGTTCTTCCCGAATGTTTTTTTAATATTTCATTGACAACTATTTTTGATTAAATGCCACTCGATAATTGATAACGGTCTATATTGATTTTACAATGCCCGAGTAATTACTCTAGGGAACTACCACAACTGTCCGATTTGAATTTCCTTTAAGTATGTTGTTAAACACAAAAATCCAGAAGACACCTATTTTTTTATAGGCGCTCTAATTCATGTTTAGGGGGTAAAACACCCCTTCAAAAAAATCGGTTTTTCTCTTTCGGGCCGAATATCTCCGAAACTATAAGAGATAGAAAAGTTTTTCAAAATGGAAATTAAATGGCTTCAAAAGTACTTTGAAATAATAACAAAATAATTTTTTATTTCTATTATTTTTAAATATACCCCCGCCACCAATACATTTGTTTCAAAATTTTAAAATTTTTTTGTCACCAAATAGAAGGTTATTTTTTACAATTAACCATATATGATAAAGTTATGTTACGATAAACCATTTTCAAGAATTAATTACAAAGCCTCGAAATCTGGTAAAATGACATCAGGTATATACTTCCGTTTATAACTATTTTATATTTTATTTAACAATCTAATAAGAGTTATAAAAGAGCTATTAAATTAACATTTATATTTCTTACAGATCATTTTAGAATGTGGTTAGAAGAAGCTTATTTTTCAAACATTGGTTCTAGTAGCATTCTTCTTATCGATTCCTGGACTGGACATTGCCCTAATATCATTTCGGATTTAACACCTCCAGGAAAATCTATTACTACTATGATAATACCAAAAGGCACTACAGGAAAATACAACCATTAGATGTTTATGGATTTAGAATGTGGAAAAATTTTGCTAAAAGGTTTTCAGATACTGTCTTACTATTGGAAAGTAATATAAATTGCATGAACGAAATAATATAATAAAATTGCAATCTCTGATACATAATCAATTGCATCCCCACGATATCACAACTTATTTAAATATTCGTGGTTA